>PVIU01016271.1:0-45434 GCA_004026605.1 Ondatra zibethicus | reverse complement strand
AAAAGTTCCATCAGAAAACTACTGATAAACTATTTAAACAAAGTAGCAGAACAAAAAATTAATACTCAAAAATTTTGTATATACAAGTAACAAGTGAGCTGAGAAAGATCATGTAACAATTGCTTTGTATATAGAAAGTTGTAAAACTTTGTATATACAAGTAACAAGTGAGCTGAGAAAGATCATGTAACAATTGCTTTCACAAGAGCCCAAAAACAAAAACAAAAAAAAAACCCAAAAAACTTAACAAACAAAAACTAAAATATCCCAGGGTAACTTTAACCAAACAAATAAAAAACTATGTGATAAAAACTTTAAGATATTGAAGAAAGAAATTTAAGAATATATCAGAAGATGGAAAGATCTCTAATGCTCGTGGACTGGTAGGATCAATATAGTAAAAATGACCATCCTACTGAAAGCAATCTACATATTTAATGCAATTCTTATAAAAATTCCTACACAATTCTGCACAGAAGAATTTTTATAGAAAGAACAATTTTCAGCTTCACATAGAAGTAGAAAAACCCAAGACAGCTAAAAACAATCCTGAACAATACAATATTGTTGGAAGAATCACTGTCTCTGATGTCAAATTGTACTAGAGATATTGGCACGAAAGCAGACACACTGATCAATGGAACCAAGTTGATTCAGACATAAGTCTACAAATCTATGGACACCTGATTTTTCATAAAGAGGATAGAAAACTACATTGGAAAAAAGGCAGCATCTACAACAAATGGTGTTATTCTAACTGGATATCTACAAGTAGGAGAAAGAAAATAGATTCATACTTATCACCCTGAATAAAACTCAACTCCCTATACATCAAAGGCATAAACCCTGATACACTAAATCTGATAGATAAGAAAATGGGAAATAATCTTGAACACATTGGCACTGGAAAAGACTTTCTGAACAGGTCATTGGTAGCACAAACACTAAGGACAGCATTTAATCCATGATGCCTCTTGAAACTGAAAAGCTTCAAGGTGAAAGATACCCTACTTTAGACAAAATGGCAGTACACATAATGGGGAAAGATTATATTATTTTTAATTACATATTCAATAGAGGACTAATACCTAAAATATATTAAAACCTCATAAAACTTGATATTACAAAAACAAACTATTAAAAATAGGGTGCAGATCTAAATAGAATTCTCAAAAAAGAAAACAAATGACTGAAAAGGGCTTAGAAATATTTACCATTATTAGTCACTAGAGAAATGTAAATCAAAACTACTATGAGATTTAATCTTATGTAGCCAGAATAGCCGAGATCAATAAAACACATGCTGTCCATGCTGAAAAGCATATGGAGTAAGGAGAACACTCATCTGTTTCTTGTAGAATTGAAAACTTGCACAGCCACTAAAGAAATCAACATAGTGGTTCTTCAGAAAGCTTAGGTAATAGCTCTACCTCAGGATACAGATATACTACTCTTGAGCATATACCCAAAAGACATTTCATCCTACTATAAAGATACTTAACCATATTCATTTCTGCTATAGTCAAAATAGTAACGCATCGGAAGCAACCTATATCTATTTATAGGTGAACATACTAAAAAATATGGTACATTTACACAATGGAATATTACTAAGCTGTGAAAAAAAGAAATAATGAAATTTTCAGGTAAATAGATGGAGCTAGAAAAATAATCCTGAGTGAACTAATCCAGATCCAGAAATACAAATATAGTATGTATTTACATATTTTCATAGGTTAGCTGTTAAGTCTTCTCTAAGCAAGCTATAATCCATATAATCACAAGTTAGTTGTACAGTACGGAACTGGAGGATGGATGGATTCCCCCAAGGAATAAGACATAGTATTTTATGTTATAGATAGATGTGGAGGTGGGGCAGGGTCAAAAACAGGATGATTAAATGGGGAGCAGAAGGAAGAAAGGAGTGAGGGAAGGATCATGGGGAGGAACAGCTCAAACATCCATTTAAGGGGTTATATGGAAATATAATACAGTAGAAACTTCCTAAAATATTTATATGTATGAAGGCAATCTAAAGGAAATTTCTACTTAACATAGGGGACAGATCTCCAACTGGCCATCTCTCATCATCAAGTAAGGCTTTCAGAGCTGGGAATGCATTACATCTCATTGATTTGTTGGCTGATGTGACCCCATGGGAAGCCCACACACCCCAGGTTATTGTCAAGGCTACTGGTAGCTCTCCACAGACTGACAATAAGACTATATTGAAGACAACACTTACACAACTCACTGAACATGGACAGTCAGGCTGGTGCCTTCATAAAGTCTTTATCTGCTATGGACTAGTGTTCATGTTCATGGTACTGGAAAGTTACTTTGGTAACTTTAAATGTTACCAAAGGATAAAGGTAAACACCATCCCGGGCATGAGTAACTCTTCATCAACAATGATGGCCTGCCTGCAGTTATGATACAAACTTGTGGGAGTAACCAATGAATATCTGGTGGGATTTAAAACTCACTACATGAAATAGAACCCATACTCAACACTGCTCGGGTAGCAGCTTTCTCCTGCAGTAGTGGGAAAAGCATAGGGCCCCAAACTGGACAATATGCAGAAAGTGAGAAACATTGGAAACACCAGTCCTAAGTGGGATGTCTACATCAGTTCCCTACCCTTAGGTCTCTGAGAAATCTACAGAAAGGAAGAAAGGTTGCAAGAGCCAGATGGGATGGAGGACAGGATGGAAACAAGGCCTTCTAAACAAGTCACGACCAATACACATATGTGCTCATAGAGACTGAGGTAGAATGCACGGGAAATGTATAAGTCTTAGTCATATGGGGTCCCAGCACAGGGAGGGGAAATGGACAGGAGGCCACATCCTTAGGCCAAAATATATCTCTAATTAATGACCACTTATATATGATAAGCTAGTTTTCTCCAATGAGTCTCACTGAGGATAAAAATCACTCTTGTGTGCAGGCATCTTTTGAGGTTTTTATCTCATAATGTTCGTTAGGGCATATTTTTAACTTACAGGACCTTGAAATAAATATTAGGGCTTCCAGTTCCATTTTTATTGGATTCATGTGGGATGAATGTGTGTGTCTATTTCTATGTCTATATATGTTTAGCATGCTTTTTTCTTTGGTTCCTTTTTTCTTCTCTGTGTTTTTTCTTATTTTGATGTGTTTGTTTCTGTCTTATAAAAATTTTAATTCATTATTATTTTTTTAGATGCCTGTTTATTTCCTAAGGAGAGACAAAAAGGGTGTGAATTCAGATGGGAGAGAACATGGGAAAAAACTCAGAGGAGTTGGGGAGGGGAAATAGTAATAAGAACATAGAAAAATTACTTGTTATTATAAATATTATATTTTAATTTATTCATACAAGATTCACATTTTATTTTTTAGTAGATTGGAACTACTAGTAGATATTAACATGAGATATTTATTGTTATTATTTTGGACTCTTAATTGTAAATATGCAAAAATACAACAGATTCTTCTCTGTTCATTTCATATTTTAACTTACTAATTAATTTGCTACTTAGAGTAGTTTCATACTTGATATCTTTCAATTTTCTAGAAAAAAATGGTGATATCTTCAAATAGACAGTTTTAAGTTTGTCTTATTTGGATGTTTTTAAAGTCCTTTCATTTTAAATAATCACAGTTAAACTCTCTAGCACAGTACAAAGTCAAAGTGGAAATAGCCCTGATCCAAAGGATGAGACCTTCTGCCTGTCACTGTAAGTAAGCGGTCAGCTTGGGCTGTTGTGTAGCTGCTCTTTATTTTTGGAGGAAACTGCCTGCTGTCCTTTGGTTATCGCACCATTCTCATCATAAAGATGTTTAGGATATCGCCAAGGGTTTTGTTTTGGTTTGGTTTTTGTTATTGTTGTTGTTTTTAGAGACAGGGTTTCTCTGTGGCTTTGGAGCCTGTCCTGGAACTAGCTCTTGTAGATTAGGCTGTCCTCGAACTCACATAGACCCGCCTGCCTCTGCCTCCCAAGTACAGGGATTAAAGGCATGCGGCACAACCGCCTGGCAAATGATTTTCTTTATCTAGTGAAATGATCATGTTTTATCAAATTATATTAACAGTGTACATCATATTGTCTTCACTTAGAATTAACATATAAAGGTTTAGATTTTATGTTTAATTTTTAATCAAATTTTAATAGGCATTACATAATCACTCCTTGTCTTCTATATCATCCATTTAAAAACTCTGTTCTGTTAGTCTTCTTTTATGGATAAAGTATAGCATATCATTTTACTATTTTTATGGTTTTGTCTTACTTAGTTTTTTAGAAACTTAATCATAATGTTATCTTGGTATTTATTTGCAGCTGTTCTGTTTAAATTTTGCTAAGTAGCTTTGGTTTGTCTATTTCGTTCACTAATGATGTGAAAATTTAAATCATTTTTATTCAGTATGTTTTCAGCTTCATTTTTTTTCTCTTCTACTTCTGAGACTTTCATAGCACATTTTAAATCATTTGTTATTGTATGGCAAATTTTATTTTCTAATTCTATTATTTTTCTGTCATTCAAATTAAGCAAATTCTATTGATCTTTGCCAACTATTGTGCATTTATCTTTGTTGTCTCCTTTCTACCCTAGACTTTATACAACACAATTTTTTTTTATGTTTGGCATTTTCCTGTTCTCTTATTTTCATTTATTAACAAGTTTTATTTCTTCCTTGAAATTCAATATTTCTTCATTGGTATCTTAGATTTGGAGTATGATTTTAAGAATATATTGTAGGTGTTTTGACTGCTAAAATATATTACCATTGTAATAATTAGGTTAACTTCAAAGTATTAGGCTAAGTTATTGGACACTGCTTGAATTTTCAATATTATACAAATATTGTTCATTACATCCTACAAACCAATTTTAAATATATAATATGTATGTGTTTATAATGTTATAATATGAATGTTTTCACCCTAATTTAAAGTTCTAAGTTTTTATTTACTCATTATTTGACAAGATTAAGAAGTGTGACTTTCAGGGGGTAAGCAAGCAACAAAGAAGTTCTTTCACCAATCAAACTGTTTCCCTTATTAAGAGAGCCCATAACCTAAATGAACGCATTTCAGAGTGCGTCCCTGACTGCTTCTTCCATGGGAAGACACAGAGAGTAGTTGCCTCTGTTGAAATAGGATATGTGCTTTAGTTGGGTCCTCCATCTATCTCTACTTTAGCTTTGGCTTCATGATGAACAATAAATTTCTATTGTTTGTAAGTTATGCTGTCTATGCCATTTTAATAAATATGATATGATACTATTTCTTTGGTCCTAAACCAAGCATGAGAACCAAGGTACTATCATGGGCTGTACTTATAAAAAGGCGTTACATTTATTAGAGCAATATAGATTAACAGTTAGAAGGATGTTATTCCCTCCTTTTATTACCTTTAACAACAGAAACTAGAATATGTACCCATTTTAGGAAAACCAAATCAATAGCCACTATTTAAAATGTCTTCATATATTCTTTAAGGACTTTCTAATGAGTTTCAGATTATATCTGTTTTACCTGCCCCATTTTGCCTGTCCTTGCTTGCGTATTTAATAAGGACATGAACTTTCTTATCCAATTTCATATCTTAACATTTAGGATAGTGTAAGAGTAGATATTAGCTATTTCACCAAGAGACTGATATTTTCCGTATTGACCTCTTCTGTCAGTGGCACCAATGGCTATTTTAATGGGTTCAATTTCATTTCAGGTTCTCAACATCTATTCAGAGAAATATATTGCTGAAAATTCATTGGCAATAAACTGAAATATTTTTTGAAATATAAATATTATCTGTTACTTTGAAGAACATGGAATAAATATCTCATGTGTAATTATTCGTTACAAAATACAGGATGTCATTTTTATAGTTATTGGTACCATTATATTTCATCCTCAAGATTTATAACTAAATTTTGTGTTTTAAAAAAGTCAGTGTTTTATACAGAAAAAGCGGTCCATATGCCACTATGTTGTATCTAATATTTAACTCTAGATTCTTCGTGAAAGGGAATTTAAAAATCAGCACAACAGAAGTGCCTTTGCAACCAAAGACTGAGATAAGCATTGCTACTGTGAATCCCCATTGTGAAGACCACCATCCAATTAAATCACCCTTTTAAACACCGGAACAAAGAGACATGGAACATTATCATATGTTATAAGAAACGACCGTGAGTGGCTGGTCCACCCACTGAGACAGTGTGCCTGAACTAATGGGAGCCCACCAAATCCAGCTGGACTGGGACTGAATGAGCATATGATCAAACCAGACTCTCTGAATGTGGCTGCCAATAGGGGCAGACTGAGAAGCCATCAACAATGACACCAGGACCTATCTCTTCTGCATGTATTATTTTTTTGGGACCCTAGTCTATTTGGATGCACACCTTCCTAGGCCGGGATGGAGGGGGGAGGGCCTTGGACTTCCCACAGGGCAGGGTACCGTGCCCTCTTTTAAGGAAGCAGGGGGAGGGAGGAGGGGTGAGGGGGAGCGGGAGGGTACTGGGAGAAGGGGAGGAAATGTAAATTTTTTTAATGAAAAAAATAAAAGAATATGAAAAAAAGAATGAAAAGCATGTAAGTGTGAAAGAAACCTCCAGAGAGTCATAAGATTATGTTAAAAGAAGTTGGGAAGGCAAGATATGTCTCTCACCAAAAGAGGTTCTTCATTTATGTCTATAAATTAGTTTCCTGGATTTCTTAACAAATTTCTATATCAACTCACAGAGCTACCAGATTTTCTTAGCATTTGTCTTAGTTAGGGTTTTTATTGCTGTGAAAAGAAATCATGACCATGGCAACTCTTACAAGGAAAACATTTAATTGAGGGTGTTCACTTACAGTTTCAGAGATTTAGTTTATTTTTGCCATGGGGCCCAGGAGCATGGTGGTGGGCAGGCAGATGTGGTGTTAGCTTCATCTTGTCTCGAAGGCAACAGGCAGTCACCTGAGACACTGGGAAGTATCCTGAGCATAGGAAACCTTAAAGTCCACCCCCACAGTGACACTTCCCCAACAAGGCCACACCTACTCCAAGAAACCACACCTCCTATTGGTGTCGCTCCCTATGAGTATGGGGCCAATTACAGTCAAACTACCAACATTTGGAATTGCCCTAGAATGTCCTGTATATTCACATTTTAATAGACGTACATGGGGGTTTGGGGAGATCACCTTTTCAGAAACTCAAAACAAGAAAGTTTATATCACTACTTTCACAGACTGAGTTTTTCTTAATCCGTTTTTCTAGGATATCTTGACTGTCATGCAAAATTTCAATACATACCATGTAAATGCTAAGATTTGTGAATATAAATGTCAGGTGCAGTAATGTTTTAAGCATCTAATAAAATATAAAATGACTTGAATGAGGATTCATCTTATCCTCGTCTCTACAGCACTAGATCCTTATTGGAGCTGCATACTGGCATTTTATGAAGAGGGTCTGGCAAATGGTCCTCTCTCAGGTCATAACTTGGGGTACCATGGTGAAATACAGAGAATGGCATCATAAAGGCCTTTGGCATTTGGGTGCCACTGCCCCAAGCTTCCTTTCCAAATTAATAGATGCTGTGTTAGTTACTTTTTGTTCCTTTGTTAAAATACCACAACGAAAAGCAACTTCTAGAAGAAAGGGTTTATTTTGACTTGCAGAGTGATAAAATTCCACCATGGAAGGATGCATGGCACCAAGTGGCCGGCATGGCAACAGAAATAGGACGCTGAGAGATGAATTTGCTTCCATAAGGAAGAAGCAGGGACTGAACTGGGTGTAGGGTGGGCTTTAATTGTCAAAGCCAGTTCCCTGTAACAAACTTCCTCTAGCAAGCCTCTACCTTCCAAAGGAGCCAGAGTTTTGCCAAACACCACCACCAACTGTGTCCTAGTGTTCAAATATGTGAGCCTATGGAGGATATTTTTTATTCAAACCTCCACAGAGGCTATGAAGTTATATGAGCTGTAATTCTTTACATTAACACAAATATAACTTAATTTAAATTTAAAATGTATGGCTAGAATGGATGACACAACTGAAACAACCAGATATGGAACCAAATTCAGCTGTAGAAATCCACCTCATTGAACCATGATTTCTCTATTTTTCTTTCCACTTTTAGTTGACATGTTTTGATTTATTTTTGGAACCAATATCCTCAAGGATTTTAGATATCACCTCTATATTCCATATTATTCAAAACCAAGGAAATGCCTACAACTCCTAAATGATCTTTTGACCTTCCTGCTAATTTTGAGTAAGTGCATCAATAGTTCAGTTCTGTCCTCTTGCCAGTGTTCTTCTCTCTCCAATGGCCTCTGACCCCCTACTTCTCTGTCCGGGCTCTGTCCACATCCCTTAAATCTTAGCTTGTACCAACAATGTCTTAGGAAAGTAAACAAATGCAACATGCTGCCAATTTATTTAGGCAGCATCGGAGTTCACTAAGAAGACACATGCAGCCTAGTGTGAGAATGTGAACGTGCCATTCTAGCAAGGGCTGTTGTAGCCTGGCAAGTGGCTAATTAGCATACTGTAGAAGAGGCAGCATTCCTCCCAGTAGATGTTGGGATTTGTCTTAAAATGGACCTGTCTACTGAGGAACTATGATATGCACGACCGAGTTCTAAGGTGTTTTATTCACAGCTTTGTGACAAAGAGGATGATACAACTGTACTGAGCGCAGGTGACTAAGGCTAAGTCCTGAATGATCACACATAGGACACAAAGCCTGACCTAAGCTAACACAGGCCTCCCAGAAATAAACAATATGTTAATGAGGACAGAAAGACTGCTTGTCAGTAAACACTATGTTAATGAGAATGGAGTCTGCTTTAGAATAAATAAAAATGAGAGCTAACTTTTGTTTTAGAATAATACTGTTATTGTGAGGTGGATAATTTATGTGAAATGGTTACACCAAAAAGATTTATGTTTTTTAGAACTTTTTTATTAAGTTATTAAAGCTATAAATGCAAGGATTTAAGTGTTTTTGAAGCATTTAGATTTTATTTACAAATTCATAATCCTATTTATAAATCCAAGAAATTTTAAGTATGACTTTCAAAGGATTTTACTGCTTATTAAATAAATCTTTTTAAATGTTTTAAATAGCATCTATACATTTGATATGCTTGATTTTTCCATGTAATTTGATAATCTCAATAACAAATAAGAGCTCCCAAGAACATAATTGATTAATAGAAAGGTAAACATTAGAGAAGTACACAGTAAATTTTAATTTATCTTCAAACGCACTACTAATATTTCCAAAATCATAGTAAATTATGATTAGTCATATTACTAGTCAATTTACCTTAAAATTATATGATGGATATAATTGGTTGACTACATCTGGAATTAACTAAATCCCAAATAACTGGGCACTCCAGTGCAAGTTGTTTTTTTTTTTTTAATTAAATCGTTTGAAGTGGGACGACCCAATTCAAAGTTGCATCTTTGAGGTGGGAAGATAAGCCTTTAATTTAGATCTTTTAAGGTGGAAAATTCCACCTTTAATATGGGCAACACCTTCAACTGGCAACCTATATGAAGGTCAAGAAAGGTCATCTTTGCCTGCTTGCTCTTGCTCTTGCTAGCAAGTCAATTCTTCACTGAAATTAGAGGCTACTTTTTTGAGATTCCAGTATATACTGAAAAACAACTTAGAATCCTGTTGTTTAGCATTCAATACAGTTTCTGCACCTTAAGCAACTGCTGTCTCATCTGGCCACTGTAACTCCACAGCTACCAGCCTAAGTTTGGCCACTTGCATCTCAGCCAGCCAGGAATTCTGTTCCCTCAGGCACAAGCTCTATCAAGGCCACTAAATGAAACTTGATTCTAAGTCTCTATCCTTCTACAGAACTCAGGATTCAGAGGTTGAGGTGAAATCCTGCTCATTCAGAGAGTCTCAGCAGTAAGTAAGCTAACCCCTCCTTGCTTGCATCCGTCCAAAAAGGGGCCCGTCCTTCTGCTCAGCCCCCACTAAAGAACCTCCCTATCACTTCCTGGAAGCTAGTTGCTAAGACTCTGAACCCTAGGTTAATTTTATTTAAACAAACGAATGTAATACATCCTCGCATCATTAACAAAGGCAACAGGAACAAATGTAACACACCTTTACACAGTCAAAATAATATTCCACAACATATCCAGCCTCGTGGACTGAACCATAAGATTCTCAGACCTTCCAATGTTAGACAGCCATTGTGGGACCAACTGGACCACAGCTTGTTAACCATTCTAATCTGCTTTATATCCCCTTTATTTGTATAAACCTCAGAGAGAGAGAGAGAGAATGAGAGAAAGATTAATTCTGTAAGCTTTGTTTCTCCAGAGCAATGGTTCTCAACCTTCCGAATGCTATGACCCTTTAATGCAATCCCTGATGTTATGGAGAACCCCAACCATAAGAGAAGCTTCGTTACCACTTCATAACTGTAAATTTGCTGCTCATATGAATCATAATGTAAAAATCTTTGTTTTATGATGATTTGGTGGCATTTGACTCCATAAGGATCGCAGTCCACAGGCTGAGAACCACTGCTCTAGAGACCTCTGACTTAGTTGATGCAAAATAATACAAATTATATTATATTATTCAAATTGAAATCCTAATAAGTTTTTTTTTCCTTAATTTTATATGTAAGCCACAAGGTAGGTCTGGGCAGTCATAAGGTGGCAGTGATAACACTGTTCCTTTGAGGCATGAGAGCCTTTTTCAGTAGCAGTGGTGGAAGACCAAAGGCACAGTCCAGGCTACTGCCTGCCATATTCTGAGTTTATTTCAGAGATTAAGCTTAAATTCTTGACTGTGTTGCAGCAAAGAATTTCAAGACAATCAAAGCTAAAGCTATTTTGAGGTTTGCTAAGAAGAGATTTTAGCGTAGTTTTAAGTACAGGGTTAATAAGAAAGATATTTAGAGAAAGGTCAGTACACACTCAATTGGGAGGATGAACTTCTCTAAATAATATTTCTCATAAGTGTCTTAAGAATAGTCACATGTGGATCCAGGGGAACCCTGAAGAAAAGGGGGGCAGGAAGGATAAGAGAAGCCAGAGGGGTTGAAGACACCAAAAGAACATACCCACAGAATCAACTAAGCAGGGCTCATAGGGGATCACAGAAACTGAAATGACAGTTTCAGCACTGTCATTTCAGAAAGGGGTCTGAGCTGGGTCCTCTGTGTATAGCTTATGGTTTTATAGCTGAGTGTTCTTGTGAAATTCCCAATAGTAGGAGTGTCTTCAACTCTTTTGCCTGCTCTTGGGACCCCTTTCCTCCTAGTGGGTGACCTGGTTCAGCCTAGATCTGAAGCTTTGTGCCACTAGTGTCATTATAACTTGTTTTGTCATGTTTGGTTGATATCCCTAGGTGACACACTCTTTTTTGAAGGGAAATAGAGTAGAAATATACCTAGCAATACCTAGGAATGAGAAGAATGGAGGAAGGGAAAACTGAGGTCTTGATATAAAATATATGAGAAGAATAAAAGAAAAAGATTAAAAAAACAAACAGCTACATGTATGACTTTGGTGTCTTCTGAAGTTACATCTTAGAGGTTCCAGAATAATCTGCCCAGACTTTTTCCAGTTCTTTCCTAGAAAATAGGACCATAGAATGGTACCTAGGACTTCTGATAGGATTTCAAACTCACAGGGTGATATTGTGGTTCACATTGGTTGCACAAATGGGTAACACATTTACTACAAAAAGAATCAATAACCTTGAGATTTTCAGAAAATTACAGCTTTATACCTGAGAAAGGAGTATGTTCATATACACTCAAGCCCTAAGAATATTTTATTAGTACTCTAACATTCTTAAAATATCTTGAAATAGCTTAATATATTCATGGAATATCTGTATATGGAAGGAATACTGTTTCTCTGTAGGCTGCCTTATAACAGATGCTAATTATACAGGAATTCTTAAACTCACCTAGGGAAATACTTCAACCAGAAGCTAGGATGAAGGACACCTCTTGCTTCCTACCTCAACTTCACTTTATCTGTTTCTCTCTCCTGCCTCACTTTGGTTGACATAATGCCTGGGGGCTGCAATAAATGTTTAATGACTGGTAGCTAGAAAAGTTAAATCTCCTAGCCAAAGCAGACCTTTGATTGTTAGATAATGTATTTTAATTGCTATTAAAGCTGCTCATTCTCATCATACCAATGAAATACAGAGATTTCTATTCATCAGAATTAAAAATACAGAGAATTCCATTCATGAGAATTAAACTCACTAAAAGAGCGGGAAATTCAAAATAAAATGATGGAATGAGAAACAAAAGCTGACTCTAACAGATGGTGCAAATGTAAGACATCTGAAAATGGAGAGACAGCTAATGAGGAAGTGAGAAGGAAGACAGAAAGATCAACCATGTGTACTTCACAAGCCGGTCATTATTGGGCAACAAGGAGGCATTGTTTAACAGAGGAAACCTTAAAAGTTAATGTGCAGAGCAAACTTCTATGTTGTCTCACCTTATAGGTCATTGATTGATAGCAGTTCTACATAGTGAAGTGTGGGAGGATGGGGGAGTTAAATTCTCACACTTCCAGCAACGCAAAGATGATTCTGGCAGTTTTTCAAAGCCAGTGGTGTGTGTGTGTGTGTGTGTGTGTGTGTGTGTGTGTGTGTGTGTAAATGATTTGCTTTTGTTTTATATCGCTCCTTAGTTTGCAGCATACAAACTAGAAACAAAATAAGTTTAAATGTAGAGATCTACATTTAATGAGTTGATAATATGTTGCAGTTGACTGTGAGTATTACAATCCATAGAAAACTATAAATACAGGCTTAGGTGAGACAGAATCTGGCCATCAAGAGTTAATGTTCATTTGCTTCTAGTGAGGAAAAAAAAATGTTGACTTGAACAAATAGACATGAGGAAAAGTAACAAGGAGAAAGGTCACTTCAACTCCAAGAGGTCAGCCTCTGTGGAGCATGCCCTGCTGGGTATGTGCCAGTGGGTGATGATAGAAGTCTTTAACAGTCATCCAAAAAAGATATCTGGGAGTCGAATCTCATAGGAAATATTCTAAAAGGGAAACTGGAACTGAAAGATGCAATTTAATAAGCAAAGTATCTGTTCTTAAAGATGGCTTCAGAGAAATACTTCATGTATGTCCACTAACATTTTGAAATTATGAATCAGTTTTCTTACATGTGTGAATTTTTTACAAGGGTACTAACAAATTTCCTCAACTCATCAAGCATGCCACTACCCTTCAAATAAGACAGTTTATTTAACACAAAAAGCAATGACAAATTTGGAGAATATAAGAATTAGAATTCCCAAATATTATACATTATTCCAACAAGCTGTTATTACAAAGAAGATAAATTAGACTTTGAGACATGAGATTTCCTCAAAAACACAGGAGGAAAATGGCACATGAGACAAAAACATGAGTGTTGACTCCAAGGCATATGCATTCAGATCCCCAAATTTAAACTTATTTTATTTCAATCTTATATACTACAACCTCAAGAGCCAGATACAACCAGGCATGAGTTCCTCTACAACAAGGAACTATAATGAGGCCCTCGAATGTGTAGTCTCTCAATAACATTAATAGTCAGATGCAAGAATGAACATCACTTCACCAAAATGAAAATGAATCAAATGAAACTTAACAAAGTGTAGAGGGTTATAGCATGACCTTTCCCTGGAGGAACTACCAGCACCAGCCTCAGAGCCCCAGTGACTATACGCTTGCAGCTGGCTTTGTACATGCTGACACTAACTCTCTTTATTACCACAGAAAAAGGAAGAAGTCACAGCCATTCCCTAGACAATTAAATGAAACTCATTTCATAACAAATTGTTCATTATAATTTCCCTAAAGTTATCAACATGCTGTAATTTTTATAACGAAAAGTCCATTTCAGTACTGGAAGATATTTTAAGATTTCTAAATTGTTCAGTGGCAAACTTAGGAAACTTCTTTACTTCCAATTGTGCTTCTTCTACCACTAGCTCCTAAAATTCTCCAAGTGAGGCACTGGAGACATCCCTCTGCCAAATCTAATAACTCATGCTCTAAATAATTTAACTATTTTCTCTATATAAAGAGATTACATTTTCATTGTGAGCAATTTAGCAAACAGACAAAATGAAAAACATACAAATAGCACAAAATCCCAGCTCATAAAATATTAAACTCTGAATCATTTTGGCACCTAGAGTATTTTATAATGAGATGACAGACAGACAAATGTTTTATAAATAAATGTAATAGAGGCTAGACTATTCAGGTATGAGGACATGTTTTCATGCAATAGAAAGGGCCATACATAGATCACAAGGTAGCTTCACTGAGAGAGACTAGAGGAGCCAGAATTCAAGATGATTTCCCTGGAAAGAGCAGAGATGGAGTCATAGAGATGACTGAGTACGGGAAACAAAAAAAAAGAAGAAGAACATGGGTAAACTCAGAAGGGAGTTTTGAAAGTAAGAAGAGCACATGAGAATTTCTTTCAGTTGTAAAAATGTTTTCTTTTAAAATTGAAATTATAATATTACATAATTTCCCCTTTCCCTTTCCTCCCTCCAAACTTTATCATATAACCTTCCTTGCTGTTTCTGATTCATGACCTCTTTTTTATTAATTATTGCTACATATATGTATATATTATATGTATATATGTTACATATATACATGTGATCATATAAAAGTTTATGTGTTATACCTACATGTGCATACATGTTATACCTATAGACATTATACACATATATGTATATATATTACTAAACATTAATAAGTATATATGTAATTTACTTATTTTTTCAGGGCAGATGAACTTAGTGTTAGATAACAAATTGGTGTGATCCATGCTGGGAAGGATTATTTCTGCTGCTCTCAGCACTCCTTGTTTGCATACAGTTGTTTGGGCTTCTGGGATTTTCCTTCATCTACTTTATCATGACTATTGTTCTTGTTCTTGTGCATGTCATGGTTACACAATCAGTTGGTGAGGGTGTAACTTCTGACATTCTTAGTAGAAACAATATCGCTGAAAATTCCTTGTTTCTCTGACTTGAGCAATCTTTTTGTTTCTTCTTTCACAAAAATGAAATATACATCTAAAATACAACTCCAGTACCTAAGGCTAAGATCCCTAAAGCTAAGACCTGTCAGCCTTAGGTATTGAAGTTGTATTTTAGATATGTCCCTGGGAACTTAGTTCCACAATAAGCATTTTGACTAGTTGTAGCTTTCTGCTCTGTTGCAAAAAAAAAAAATTTCCTTTATGAGGAGTGTCCTTATATCCATTTATCTGTGGGTATAAGGACAAATTTATACTGCTGTTAGGGATCATGCTGGTTTAGTAAAGTGGGGGTTTTGGGTTCTCCTCCAAGATCCATGATTTCAAGAGCCCTTAGTCTTTGGCTAGGTTTCTAAACCAGCATGATTTTCCTCTTGTTGAATGTGTCTTAAGTCCAATTAGAGAATTCATGGTTACTGTCAAAGTATACAAAACTTTCTTTATGTATATTTATTTACTGTGTATTAGTACTTCCTTGAAAAGATTTGGGTGTAATTTCAGTTACCTTGGGTCAATCTCAATCTAAAAACATTCAACAACAAAGTCTAACAGTATAAAATTTTTGTTTTAAATCTTGATTATTCTGAATAGTGTGATGTAATCCTTCACTGTCCTCCTTCTTGTGGTTTACCTTCCTCATCCCTTTGCCCTGCTTATGTGACATATTCTCACTCATCTGTCACACAGAAGCTCTTGGCCATTAGATCCACTGCTATGCTTTCATAAGGCTGTTGGTCAAGTAACAGTTTGTATAAAATTGGGTCCACAGCACAAGACCGGTGATTTTGACATTTTAAATATTCCAAAGAAATACTTTAAAGCCCTTCAGTTAAGAGAAAAGCTCAAAGTTTACAAATTAATGCAGGCAGAAAAAATATGGTAAAATTGCCAACATTTATAGTAAACTATAGATAATTGATTAGTCTTAGCTTACTAATGAATTTTTCCTAATTTCATTTAATTTAACTAATGAAAAAAACATCATGTTTTTATAGAAAACAATACATATGAAGTTTGTTAGCCACCACTAACAATCATGTAACATTATCTAGAAAGAAGAGACTACTGACTCTCAAGAAATATGAGCCTACTCTGATAATCATAACACCCATTTAAAATAGATATTATAAAATCTATGCTTAGGATACTTTTGTATCCATGAGAGGCTCATAGGCAAACCCATGGCACTTGAAATGTATTTGCTATTGGCTAATAGCTCAGGCTTGTTACTATCTAACTCTTACATTTTAAAATAGCCCATATTTCTTCTCTGCCCTCTGACACTTGGTGGTACCTTCTTTCAACATGGCACATTCATCTTGTTTCTCTCTCCATCTACTCACAACTCTTCTGACTCCAACCTTCTTCTTCCCAGCATTCTCTCTGCCCTGAAAAACCTGACTTGCTATTGGCTAATCAGTTTTTTACTAACAATGAGAGCAACATATGTTTACATTGTACAAAGATCGTTCTAAAGCTGTCAATAACACCACAAAGAGCAGAAATCCTCCAAAGCAGAGCAACATGAGCTACTAGAAAAGTCTCCATCAAAATGGAAATAAGATTGCAAAGAATGGCAAGTAAATGATCTTGCCTGGATGAAGGGGCCTAAAAGACATGGAGCCCAATGGCATTTTCTTGCCTCTACCATACATTAGCTACACACACACACACACACACACACACACACACACACACCTGTAGTTAGTCTTCTCATTGTCAAGCTCAGCAGCAAGCATTTTTCCTTTGTGATCCATTGCCAGCTCCCAAGTAAGTATTCCCATACATATGTTAAAATATAATTGTATATAAAAGGAAAAAAAGGGAAAGTTAGAAAAAGAAAAATTATAGTAAACACAGAAAGAACTAGAAAGAATTACTTTTTGTTAGTAATAGAAAACATCAAATTTAATGAAAAGGATGGAAGCTAAGCAAGAAAACAGAGATGGGTTGGGGGAAAAGGAAGAGAAAACATGAAGATCTAATACTAAAGAGGTAGTGGGCTCTGAGCTTTTGGGGGAAATCTCAGCAAAGGAAATCATCATCCTCATGGATATTAAGACTGTAAGTCTCAAACACCTTTGTTGTAGAAGAATCTTTTTGTACACTGTGAATATCTGTTGCTCTCATTGGTGTAATAAGCAGGGTGATGGCTTTTGGTCATTTGAGGTTATGATTGTTTGTTATCATTTAGGTGTGGTTTGTTATAGGTTGTTATTGGTCCTGGTCAGGAATAAAGCTAAACAAAGAAGTTAGGTTAAAATATCTCTTTATGAAGGAAAAAGGAAGGATATAGTATAGAAATGATGAGATAAAAGGGTATATTAATTAATCTTCTTTAATACAAAAAGCAACTATTAATATCAAAATACTATATATGGGTATGGATTTTTGTTTGTTGATACAAATTTAAAGTTATTTTTCCTATACTGATGAATATTTCTACTCTTGTTTGGGGTATTGTACTTATGTAATTAACTTAAATACACAATAGAAAATTAAGAAATACATTTCAGAGTTAGTCATCTATAAGAGTCAAACTTGTAGTCAAATTAGGTATGTTGTTTTCATTATGTTCTCAAGGTTAAACTGATATATGTAGGTAGTAGATGGTCTTCAAATACTTCAAAGACCTACACACTATGGCATTTAAGATGTTTAATAACCAGAGATTTTTTTATGACAGTGAGACACATTGGTTCCTGGCAGCACCAACCTACTTCAGAGAAGATGATAGGTATCTAAGAACCTTTGCATGGAGTTTACTTTCTTAGTGGCAAAAGCTAGTCATTTGGGCAAGAAAACTGCTATTGCCTTGGCTGCTGACAGTATGCTGTCCAAATTGGACAAACAGGACACAAGAGATTGTGTCAGTCAAATTTTGACAAGACAAGGTAGAATAGTCCTTCAAAATTCCATGCTTCTCAAAAATGTCTGTCAGATGTACTGGTCCTATAGGGCAAAGATGGATATCCCAGTGATACAAAGGAATTTTGGGTGACTGTCCAGGTGGCCAGATGTCTCTGTAATTAGGCAATATTACATCTCTCTGGAGTCGTTGATGGAATTAGAGACTAAATAGTTAAACTTATAATTCTCCTTAGTTATGATAAAAAGTAAATGAAGTATAAAATTTTAGATTCATGAAGATGAGATTAGACAATATTTTTTCTAAATTTGCCAAATACAAATGGGCTGGATATTGTAACTGTAATTCTCAATGGTAACTATTTTGCTGTAAATAGTTTTACTATGTTAAAGTTAAAATAATAATGTTCTTTTTTAATTAGACAAAAGTGGGGTAATGTGTTGGGCAGTCTTTTTTAAACACTGTGAAGATGTGTTCCTCTCATTAGTTTAATAAAGAGCTAACTGGCCAATAGCCAGGCAGTAAGAGGTTAGGCAGGATTTTCAGACAGGGATAGAGCTCTCTTGGATGAACAAGTGAGGAGTCACCAAGAGACTCAGAGAAAAGCAAGATGAACTTGACATATTGGGAAAAAGTATTGAAGCTGGGCGGTGGTGGTGCATGACTTTAAACCCAGCACTCAGGAGGCAGAGGAAGGTGGATCTCTGTGAGTTCAAGGCTAGCCTGGTCTAAAAAAGCTAGTTCCAGGACAGGCACCAAAGCTAGAGAGAAACCTTGTCTCAAAGAAAAGGAAAAAAGTACTGAGCCACGTTGTAGAGAATAGATAAGAAATATGGGTTAATTTAAGTAAAATAAGAGCTAGTTAGAAACAAGCCTATGCTATCGGCCGAGTTTAGCATTTATAATTAATAAGAAGTTTCAGTGTTATTTGGGAACTGGCTGATGGAACAGAAAATTCCAGCTACACACCTTCCTATGTCAGTTTTCTGATTCTGTGATTTTGTCAAAAAATATTTCTGCCGTGTGAGATCTTTACTTGGTAATCAAACTATACAATATGACTATTTAAAAGGCCTCTTCCCGATTAATAACCAAATATCTAAGAGTCTAAAAGTCTGGGAATATACTTCAAAGCATGACAAAAATGTTAAACTTGAAAGGTTTAACAATTATCCTTCATTGATTATTTCCTATTGCATCTCAACTAAAGTAATTTAATGGCTACTTATTCCTTCACAGTTTGGCTACTTTTCTTAAAAAAAATGTATTCACATCAGTTTTTTAAATATTTAAAGTGCCTCAGATGACAAAATTAAAAACCAAATGATTATTAGAAATCACTATTAATGAAGGGAGAAGAAAATCAATGATTTAAAAAAAGTTTTCCAAGTTGCAAAGAAATGGACTTAACACCCAGAATATGTATTAGCTTGTATAATGGATTAAAAGTTAGGAAATAAAAGCTGGAGAAATAATGCAAACAAAATACAAGTAGCCAATAACTACAAGAGGATTTTTAATTAAGCATGATGTAAGAGTATTTGGAAATGATGAGTGAGCATATTTGTGACTATCACTCTGGCAAGGTTTTAAATATTCACATAAAGGGAATTATGCTATGTATACTAAAACTTATCATTTGGATAATATTTGTTAAATTATTCAAATGTGGATTCCCCCTGATACAACTATTGTATGTGTTAGCTTTTCACTCTAAAACTCATTGTATATTTCTGAAGAGAGAATTCATAACTGAAAGACACAACTAATATGACCACTTAGGATAAAAATAGTTGTTCAAAACTCTCTTCATGGCACATAAGAGCTTAAACTAAATAGTGTAATTGGTAAATGGAATGTTCACTTATGTCTTATAGAAAAAGATGTGTAAGAACACATATAAAAGCAAGGAATAGGGCATCACTTGTTTCACTTCCTTACATTTGAACATAAGGCACGTGATGCTAACTTTGTTTAAACTACTTAATAAATGACATTTTTTTTGTTTTATGCCCTTATAGCACAAGTCTTTTGACTAGAATACAAGGCTACTCCACGACCCCCCCCCATTTTACTGTCTGTAAGTATTCTTTACCTTTGAGTGCAATATCAGTCAGTTGGTGATTTAGATGGCAGCAATTCTGAGGGTAGTAAGTCTTTCCTAAGTGTAAGCATATGTATGTGTCTCCTACTATAGGAAATAGAATTAAGCAAATATTAATTTTAACCACATTGCTTCTCTGGCTTGATCATAAAGATTCAGTCATAATGCTTCTACATGTCACACACAGGAGCAGTGAGTCGAAGAGTCTGCAAACCTACTTATTTAAAATTAAAAGGCTCATTCTAAGCTACAGAGAAACATCAGACTTAAAAGATGCAAATGCATTTGTTTATAGAAAGAATGAGAAGACATGGTGATTGAGGACAGCTGTACTCACAAGCTCACTTCCAGAACTTGGTGCTAGTGCTACTAGGCGCAGAAAGAGCAACCATTTGATAGCTCTAGACATGTGAGTTTGGAAATGTTGTTTGCCACACTTTTAGAATGATTCAATTTAAAAGAAAAGTCTCTGTTTTAGATAATCAGCTATCACAGTGTCTGGTGGGATAGCTGCTGCTTCCCATGTTCTTTAACATGCTGCAAATCTTTGATGTTCAAGTCCAGGATCAAGTAACAACCAGAGACTGGTTCTTTGCAAAGGAAGAAAATAGCATTTGGCTCAATGTCCAAATTCTACTTCATTGTTCATTTACAAAAACTAAAATTATAATAAAAACAAGATTATGGCCTTTATATAGGCCTGTAAAATAACTCTGGAAAACTACAGATCCAGAAAAAAAACTAATCAAAAACTTCTTTATCGGCTGTAAAGCTTTCAAAAAATGCAAGAAATATTGTAATAAAGAACAGAGGTAGAGTTTGGCTCTGAGTTGAGTTGCCCACCTGCAAGTTATTTTTAGGAGTCCCCAAGATAGAAAGGAAAACATTTAACGAAGTTTCCACAAATCCTCATAAAACGTGTTCTGTGGTTGAATCTTCACTCTGTCTATGCACGGATTTCCAATAAACTGAAACAGGAAAATAAGCAAAAGATGATAAAGGGGAAGTTTAAATGTGGCCTTGTGAAAAGGAAGAAATGAAAGTGTTTCAGTTAATTATTCCAAAGCTTTTTAGTTTTCTTTCTTTTCTTCATTATTCATACTCAATGAAATTTATGCTCACTGTACAGAACACAGGAGATAGATCATTTTAGGAGAAACTTTAAAAAATACTTCCTTTCTCTTTCTGGCACTCAGAAATGCATCTTTATTAGACAACAGAAATTCAGTTTTCAGACTGAATGAATGGAACTCAATGAACAATAACAAAAAAATCATAATAAAAAATTCATGTTGTCCCTTGAAATATATACTTTTTATAAGTGATCAGTCTGTCCAGCCAACAGGTATGGAGATAACAGAGCAAGTACCAATTTATAATCAATTTTCTATTTTTTATGGGAAGGATGACAAAACACAGAGTTACCCAAGAGTCACAAGATAGAGCCTGCAGAACACTGGCTGGGATGTAACAAAGTGGGTAGAGTACTTGCTTAGCAAGCAAAGAACCCTGAGTTCAGCTCCTCTAGTACCTCATAAACCAGGTACAATGACTCACACCTCTAGTCCTAATTCTCAGATGGTGAAGACAGGATGATCAGTTCAAGACTATCCTCAGTTACATAGTTAATGTTAGGCCTACCTGAGCTACCTGTCCCACAGAACACTGAACCAAAGACTGTAACAACAAAACTAAACCAATAAAAATCAGGATCATAGAATATGGCTTTGTTTTGGTTTGGGTTTTGTTTGTTGGCTTACTTGTTTTGTTTGCTTGTTTTTTTTTTTCCCCCAGAAAATTCTAAATCTTGTATTTTAGGTTACAAAGGTGTGAAAATTCAGCATGATCTACTTGTAAATAAAGCTCCTCTTTCTTGTTATTTTTATTTTGTAGGGGGTGTGACACAGAAAGTGCAGAAAGTGTGCACCAGGTTCAGGCTCACAGCATTGAGAAACTGCAAAGGTAGGAAGTTTCCCTCCAGATTTCTTGATTCTGGTTTTTATTATCACTTATGAAATCTTTTTTGGAAAATCACTGCAATTCCATTCTTTGCCAAATATCAGGGATATTTCCTCTGGTCATTTCTTCTGCCTGTGCCCAGCATTTATAGTAGTGAGTCACTATCCATAAAACAGGGTGTTGCTTTGCCTAGGTTCTTCCTCCAGTATTGGCCATTGCTTCTCTATCACTTTTACTTCCTTCTTCTCTTGCCCTCTGTATATACAGCTGGCTTCAGTCTTCAACCTGTCTGATCCCTCATCTTCATTTCACAGTCTTGTGACTCTCACTGTCATGTGGATCCAATGATCACTGTGTCTTCATTTACCTATAGACTGGCATCTCCTTGATTTCTCTATCTAAATAGCTACTAATCACTTAAAACTTCACATAGTAAAGAAAATTTTTTTCTTTTTTAGTCACTCCATTCCTTTTTGCATCTTTCCAACCACATTGGTAGCACAGTTATCTGTCTTTAGTGACATCACAATTAGAAGGCAAGCTTAAATTTTCTCTTTAAATTTCCAATCCATAATTAATTTCTTCATGTCTATCTTTGAATTATACTTTAAATATGTTCTCCTTTCTTCCCTCTATATCACTGGGACCTGCACCTGGATTATAGCATCTGCCTCCTCGCTGTCTTCCCTGTCCCTCTGACTCTCCCACAGATTAAAGAGTCATTCTTGAAACATATAAATTATAAGGCAATTGAACATATGTATACACTTTTCTCATTTAATTAAAATCCTTTAATAGCTTTCTCCTGTAGGAAACGTAAAGTTCTTAACATGGTCTTTAATGTTTCACCTCATTTTCCTCTACAGTCTGTATACCATATGCCAGTCATAGCCAACAAAACGACTGGGCATCGATAAAATGAAGCCATTTGCTGCCCCAGGGCCTGCGTGCATATTATTCTGTTATTGAAAGATTCTTCTCTTCCTTTTCTCAAACATCCTCCTAACGAATTTGTCCCTTCTCATCTTTAAATTTCCACTCTTCCCTTCTCCATCCATTATCATTCTGTTTTGTATCACAGTTTATTTCCTTCAGAGTATTTGTCAATAAAATCACATTGATCATTTTCTTTCTTATTTTCTGCCTTCCTTATATCTGGAACACAATTGTGTCACTGATGTCCTTCCAGTATCTGTCAGTGTGACTTGTGTACTAGAAGCACAAAGGAGATATATGTTAGGGGAACAAATGAGTCCTTGGGTAAATGTCTGAATTAAAGAGTGACAGTAGCAGAAAGAGTCTGAGTGTTATTTAATGTGCCTGATAATATTTCAGTCTACCAGTGGGTGAGTTGAGTGTTAATCAGTTATGATGCACCACCATAAACTGTGGGAAAACAATCATAGGTTGAGAGGTGCACATAGACGTGTTATCATTTACCAAACAGAATGTGACCAGAGCACAATGTCTCTGGGCTGTGTTTCCAGTGATATTAGAGGCACCATTTCTGCCCCATGCTATGCTTACTGAACAGTACTTCTTTTCACACTGGAAGATACATAACAGCAACAATCCACAGCTCTTTAGAGTCAACACAGGCACCGTGCAGGAGGGTTGGACCAAAGAAGAACTGCAGTTAGCCCTAGAGTGCTGAACCTCAGGGAACCAATTGAAAGCTCTGAACAGGTCTCCACCTAGAGCACCGAGATCTGAAAGGAGAGAGGCTTAGAAGGATGCTCTCCTAGGAGAGCACAAGCACTAAGTATACAACTGAACCTTTCCCAGTTGCACTGATGGACTCACCACCTGGACAACCACTACACATCCTTTCTGCATCAGTTTGAATATGACTGGTGTCCGCTAAGAATCCATTCTGGTTAAAGACTTGGTACCCAAGGTGCTGCATTGATATAGAAGTGGGAGGAAACTTCAGGAAATGGGACTCAGTGGGAGTGGGAGATCCTGACATGTTTCTCTTGTGACCCTGTGTAGTATCTTTCTTGATAATTCCCAAGAGGCTAATCTGATAACAGGAACAACAGGCCTGTCCCCGCCTTTCATCTTTTATACCGTGGCCCTGTTTAAAGCTGAAGCTCCTGAATATACTTCTTTCTACATCAAGTGAGCAGACACCAGAGTGACTATAATCATATTTAGATAGAAAGCCTTCAAAGCAGTGAATTAAGCACTTTTTTCTTTATAGAGGTGGCTATCTATGTGATTCTGTAATGCTATAGTAACAAGAGAAGACTTGGGAAAACAGTTTATATCTCTTCTCCTCTTAGGAGATGTTGTATATGATCAACAGTGCCTATCCTGAAACATTATAGATATCTATCATGACTTAATACTTTAGACATTGGTATATATTATGTATATTGCATTAGTTATTAAAGGATTCCCTAACAAAACACCATAGACTAGATGACTTAAGCAAGTGCTGGATGCTGAGATTTGGTATCATAAGACCAGGAAACATGCTAATTACCCACCCTAGGCTCTCTTCTTGACTTACACAGGGCTCACTTCTTGAACTGTCCTCATACCAGCAACAGGAAGGTCTCTGGTGTCTTTCCTTTTTCTTCTACTCTTTTTTACTCTCTTCCCTCAGTTGTCAGTGGGAGTAAAGAAGAAATCTATTTTCTCTAAGTTATTTAACATTGGTTTCTTATTTACAAACTATTTCTGAATATAGTTACTTTGGGGGTTAGAATTTAAACATTTAAACTTTTGGAGAAGGCCACAAAGATTTATTCCATAACAATATAGTCATCTCATTAAGATTATGTCTTCGTCAGATATTTTATCTCTGCAGATTAAGTTCTATGAAGTAAAATTTCACTGATAAGATGGCTAATTAAATGAATGGATAAAGTTGTTTCTCCATGAGGAAGATATTGGTCTAGGACACATTTATAATTGTATTTGGTTATATGTTTATTTTATAGTCTTATTGAAAACCATGAGAAATAACACTATGTATGGGAAAATGCATGCACATAAAAGCCCAAAAAACCAAGAAGATGATCCTGGGCTATAACCTCACCTGGTTCATTATGTATTTCTTATATTAGAGACACACTATCACATTTCAATCCCATAAGCTATTAGAATTTTATGTGCTGTGCATTGTATGCATTATAGTATGGAGAAGTCATAAACAGTTTGAATGCTAAAAAAAGCAAGTTCTCTTATTTCCAAATACTACATTTTATTTGCCCTAGTCATGACAATTAACCCAGGGCCCATAAATTTCATAATGGTATTCATGAGCTCTGTCATCTTAACCTGATGAGTTTATTAAATATTATCTCACTGCCTTGAGTTCTAATTTTTGAGGACACTCTGATACTTAGAAGAAGTGAAAAATAATTCTTGATTTAATAATATCATTCCATGAATTTGTCCATAAGATTTATAAATCCAAGTTGCTTCTGAAATCCTACTGACTGCATCATTCAAGGCACCTTGAAAAACATACAGTTCATCAATGCCCTCAAACAGACATAGACATACAAGTAATAAAATGAAAATAACTATGGTCATTTCAAATGAAATTTCTTCTCATAACTTCTATTTACAATCATAACTCTAAGTCCATTAAGTCTAGCTACCTTCCTTCAGAGAATAAATATGTTTTAAACACTCAAATGTGTCAGAACATGCACCTTTTAAATGCCTATGCCTAGTATCTATCTTTAAAATATGATCTAGTTCTTAACAATAATTTCACAAACTTTCTTATACCCTGCACTGTTTTCATTCTCCAAATCATGCCCTACTTTTTCTTTCTTCTTCTCCCAGGATGTTCCATTAGCTTACTCTGCAACTGATATGAACACAGCACACTATGTAATTAACACTGCATTATATTTATTCCTTATTTAATTGTTTTTTTGTAAAGTTCTCTGCTGCAAACAAGGAAATGTTTTATTCTGTTCAGTGAAATACCTATGCCCCTAGAATTGTGCCTGGCAAAGAGCAAACAATAAATTAATACCTATTTATTTATGCCTGACTTCATCATTGTAAACTAACTCATTAAGTCATGTCACTCTTTGTTAATAAATGCTTTTTGTATTCATAAACTCTCTGGTTTTCAATGTTGAAACTTGAAAATAGTTTTATCTGACTCCCCTTTAACTTAAACAGACAAGATAAAATGTTTCTGAAGATTCATTTCCAAAATTGTTCTAAAGACCCTTGTAACTATAAACTAACGAATACTTTTTTGCCCTGTCTTATTTGCCCTCGTGTGTCCACCACCACACTTAGTACTTTCTACATAATCAATCAATCTCTAAGTCTCCTTCATATAGCAGAAAATCATGGTACATTTGGTTCAAGATTTTTTTTTCAGTGTTCAAGGAAAACACTACTCTTTCAGCCTGAAACAGAACACAGACTAAGGAGATTTGACAAGTCTGGGAAGAGATTCCTTGATATCTATTTTTGTTTCCTCTCATCAGCTCAAGTCCTTGATTTGCTGGTGTACTTTTATCTGATTACTTGCTTCGTTTGTTTTCTAGGTTCTTAGCATTTTCTGTGTTTTGACTTTTATGTTTACTTATTCAGTTCTGTGTTTGCAATGTGTGTGTGTATTATGTGTGCATATGCACATGTGATATAGAGAACATGTGAAATTCAGAGGACCGCTTGTGGGAATGGGTTATGTTCTCACAGTATATGAGTTCCTAGGATGTATATGATTTGGAGGAGGCAAATGCCTCTACACACTGATCCACCTTGCCAGTCACCAACTCTTAATGGTTTCTGAAGGCAAGCAGGTCAGGCTGATAAATCATAAAAACCTAAGTTGTCCAGCTATTAAGAAGGTCATAGCTAGTCAAAAATCTTAGCGCTATACACATGTGTGATGATCTAGCCATTTACAAGATTAATACCTCAGTAACACAGACCCAGAAACATGGTATGCACTCAATCATGAGTGACTACTAGCTGTAAAGCAAAGGATATTGAGCTTAGAGTTCATGACCCTAGAGAAGCTAAGTGAGAAGCTGAAACCAAAGAAAAACATACATAGATACATCTAGAAAGGGGAAATAGACAAGATTGCATGAAATAGTTGGGAGCATGGAGCTGAGGAAAGAAGGGAGGGCAGAAGGGGAAGCAGAGGGAAGAAGGGGAAGGTAGAGCAGAACGTGTGGGAACGGGATAGTCGAGATGGAGGAAGAACAGTGATGAGAGCAAGGAAAGAGATATTTTGATTGAGGAAGCCATTATGGGGCCAGCAAGAAACCTGATGCTAGAGAAATTTCCAGGAATCCACAAGGATGACCCCAGCTAAAACCCTAACCATTAGAGAGAGTGTGCCAGAACTGTCCTCTCCCTGTATTCAGAATGATGAATATCTTAAATATCACCATAGAACCTTCATCCAGCAACTTATGGAAACAGGGAGGAGACCCACAGCGGAGCACTGGGCTGGGCTCCCTAAGTCCAGTTGAAGAGTGGGAGGAGGATGCAAAGAGATCAAGACCATCATAGGGTCACTCACTGAAACAGTTTACCTGAGCTAATGGGAGCTCACCAACTCCAGATGGACAGGGAAGGTAAACAGCATACGTCCAAACTAATCAGTTGGAATGTGGGTGACAGCTGTATAGTTGAGCCAAACTGTGGGGCCACTGGCAGTGGCACCAGGATTTATCCCTACTGCTGGTCCTGGATTTCCGAGAACCTATTCTTTTTGGATGAATTCCTTACTCATCATAGATATAGTAGGGGAGGACCTTGGACCTTGCCCAAAGGAATGTACATTACCCTCTATTAGGAGTTAATGAGGGGTGGGTGGGGAATAGGTGAAGAGAATGGGAGGAGGGGAGGGAGTAGCAACTGGGATTGGTATGTAAAATGAAAAAAAAGATTCTTTTGTTTCCTTTTTTTTAAAAAAAATAGAATACAATAAAATAAAAAAGATTGATACTGTAATGATCTGTCCTGTCCCTTTAAGAGACAAGCCTTGCCCACTCCTCCTGTCCACTGAGGCAGGCAAATCTTCCTTCCTGCTTGTAGCCTGAGTTCCTTCCTTTTCTGTCTCTCCCCTAATAGGCAGCTTCTACCTCCCTCCATTCTCCCTACTTCTCCCCTTCCCTGTCTGTCTCTTCTTGTGGCCTGTTGCAGCCACTTGGATAACTGCACCATCCCTGCTTGGGACTGACTGTACTCGGGACATGCTGTTTCGTTTGCCGCCTGCTGTGGGGACCTGCAGTGCTTCTGCTATTGCAGCTACAGGAGATCTGCAGAATTTTACTTTTACCATTACATTCGTGCCCTTAGACTAGGGACACTCTCCTGTCCAGAGCTCCTCTCCCGGGTCGGGATCTGGAACCGGGTATTTTTTCTACAACAACCATGTGTTCCCTATGCCTGAGCACGATTTCTACAGCATGATTTCTACACACACCACCGGCTTCATTGGTGAGTTTTCCCCATCCTGGTCAGCTTAACCATTTCTCCAAACCTGAGGAATTAACTGTTGAGCCCCGGCAATCTTCTGGTGTTCCCAGAAATGGGGGGACTGCCCCCAACCATGGTCTTTAAGGCTGCGGTTGAGCCTTTCCTGACATTCATCTCTGGATTGCTTCCCTTAGCTAAAATTGTGTTTGGACAGCCTGGGGCCAGTCCTCCCACAACTGGGGGCAGGAAAAGAAGGGTCTCATGCTGAAAGCAGGAAGAAAGATCTGCCTGCCTCTGTGGACAGGGGAGGGAGTGGGCAGGGTTTGTCTCTTAAAGGGAAAAGACAGATTATTACATTCCCATCTATTTTTTATAATAAAAAGGCAGGAGGTTAGGCACCACAGGTTAAAGGATTTTCAAGACTGCTTCCTGCTTATTTGTGGGCATCATCTTTGGGGGCAACCTGAGAAGACTGGGTGCTAGTCACATCCTGGGGTAGCTTGGCTCTTTGTTCCTGTCCGGTGTTTGTGGTATGGAAATGTCTGGTGTCTCTTACATCTGCTTAAGGTATTGGCAGAATAGAGGGCAAAGTTAAGTTAAGGAAAAAAAATTAGGACCAGGGAGTTAAGGGGGGTATATTTGACATATTTAAGGTGGATCCTTCAATTCGGCTCCCTGGAACTCAGAACAATTGTTTGGGTTTGTGAAAACAGAAGTTTTTGACATATACATTGTATAAACAGTAGCATATTTATGTCAAAATGACTGTGACAGATATTTTTGTACAATGAAAAGTATTTTTAAGACTATGGGAGGCAGCATGAGAGAGAAATTTAATAACTTGTATTTGTCCTCACACCTTTAAAGCTTGTAGGTCTTGTATTTGTAATTTACTGAAATTTGTTTGGTGAGGTTGTCTGTTTAAACTGACAAAACCTCTCAGCTGTCAAACTGCATCAGAGCTCCTTGGGAAGGATAAAATTTTACTTGAGTTACTGATTACAAACGACAGGGAACTTACTTGGTTGGCATCTAGAGCCACTTTTCAGGGTCCTCCATGGTTGCTGAAGGTTAAGCTGACCAGAATGGGGGAGACTCACCAATTGTATGGAGAAATCATTCTCAGGTATATGGAACATGTGGTTGTTGTGAAAAAAATACCCGGTAGTGGAAGATCATCCCATGTCTCACGGAACCAGTGTAATGGTAAAAGTAAAATGCTGTGGATCCCTAAGTGGCTGCAGTGGCAGAAATGCTGCAGGGCCTCAAGTAGTGGCAATGGGCAGCAGGTTCCGAGAGCAGCCAGTCCCAAGCAGGGATGGCCCAGTTCCTTGAGTGTCTGCAGTGGGCCACAAGTCCCAGGTAGGGAGCCATGTGGTAGGTGAAAGAACCTCAATGGGGCAGCCAGTCCCATGAGGAGAGACAGACATATGGGCATGCTGCAAGACCACAGCACAGGTCTCCGAAGGCAGCTGGTCCTGGGCAGGGAGTCACTTGGCAGGGGAGAAAAAAAGACATGGATAGGCACACCATGCAGAGTGAGGTTGGATATTTATTTAGTGGGTTATGGAGGGGAAAGGGGTGAAAGGAAGAAGAGGAGAAGAGCAGAGAGAGAGAGAGAGAGAGAGAGAGAGAGAGAGATAGAGAGAGAAATAGAAGTGGGGAAAAGAAGTTGGGAGAAGGGAGAGACAGAAGCTGCCTCTTTGAGAGAGAGATGGAAAAGGAAAAGAGTCAGGCTGCAAGCAAGAAGGAAGATCTGCCTGCTTCAGCAGATGGGTGAGGAAGTGGGCAGGACTCGTCTCTTAAAGGGACAGGACAGATCACTACAGATACCTCAGCCAGAGATTGGCTTTCCTTGGAAAACATGAGAAAAAGGCAAAGGGCAATTTGTTAGAATCTGGGTGTAAGCCCTTTCTCAAATAATCACCAGATAATTGAAGAGAGTTAGTTTTTTAATATTTGTTTGCCTTTTCTGTTTCTGTTTGTTTGCTTTTGAAATAGCAACAATGATGTCTACTGTTGCAAAAGTTAGGAGATAAAATGCTTCTGCCAAAACTTTGCAAAACATAAAGTCAGGCCTGAATTTCTGAAATTGTACTCTAGCATATATTAAGGGTTCCTTAAAAAGTTAGTACATATTCATAAACCATGGCTAATTAAACAACAAAAAAATCGATTCCTGAAAATTTATTATGTTTAATATGCATAGGGGACTTAGATCAGCAGTGAGTGGATACAAGAAATCTTTGTGGCCAATAGAATTGTTCTAAAGCATATTTATGGTGGTGGCTACATAACTTATAAATTTACCTAAAATCAATGAATGCTGGACATCTGCAATATATGAATTATATATCTAAATATATTATAGATCTAAATTATAGATCTAAAATATGTCTTAGTTGATCACACATACAAAATATATTTATTTTGCATTAAATGTGGGGCAGTAAATTATTTCTGACTCTACCCTGTACTTGTTCAAAATATTACCCAAAAAATAGCCTAAAATTGAATGAAAATTAGGTATTGATCCCATGAATCTTAAATGAGAGATTTTCGGACACAATTCACCTCTAGAAAGTGAGGTTGTAACTGTGACATTATTCTTTTTTGAAATTAGTTTATACTGTTTACCACCTACCCAATGTGGGCTACTGTAGAGTACACACTTTCATTGCTTTTATAATAAATTAGTATAAGGAAGATTCTACCTTAAAACCAATAAAGGTATATATTAAATGACATAAGTTTTAACATCTGGCGTGAAGAGATACAATAAAAATATTTCAAGTACTTAACTCTAGTCCTAAGGGATCACTCTCAATAAGATTATTTATTAAGCAGTGAGACTTCAAAAGTTAAAACCAAAAACTTTACTTAAGATGAATTATTTTACTTTAAAATTTCATGAATTTTTTTAAAAAGCATGTCTCATTTAATTCAGATTAGTTACTGAAATTAGTTTTGAATGAGGACCACCATTAGAATTTATGATTAAATTGAAGATAACAAGATGTATAATTCACTAACACTTCATGCAGTGAACCAATTAAGCAAGGGACATGTTTGCAAATCAAAACATGAGTGTATTTTTATGATTGTTTTCAAAGAAGTAACTGTTGGCACAGATCCCAGGCTCTACATTCAGAACAGAAATTAAGGCAATTAAAGTCTCACTGAGAATTATCAATAGTAATATAGCATAAACAGGGGAACTCATATGCTGTCTTTATATCATAATATAATAAAAAACTAAAATTGCAGAGATTTCTAATCTGTTCTCTTTCACTTCCTGTTAGCAATGTATGCAAGTTAGTAAGTTAAGTCGAATAAGAAACAAAAAAATCAAATGATCATGAACAAAATGACGTAATAATGACATCTCCATTCTGCCTTTGTCTCTGATTCAGAGACACAATATTGATAGGAATTACATTAATTCATTCTCTCTCTCTCCCTCTCTCCTCTCTCTCTCTCTCTGCTAGATTTCTCTATGTAGCCTAAGTGGCCTCAAATTCTTGATCTCTTGCTTCAGCCCATCTAGTGCTGTGTTACAAAGATAAAACTCGGACTTAACTTCTTTGACTAGACACTAGTTTTGTCTTGTGTAGACATTCTATTTTTGCCAGTTGTACTATCATTAGGACTGTTATTAACCAGCTAATGGGCATTACAAAAAAAATCTAGATATAACACTATGTCTGCTGTTCATGATAATGATGATTTGCAATTATATAATTACGAATGTTCACTAAGTACACACATATAACAATTGGATCTCAATGATTCTGTTTACAGCAACAAGCTGGTGTTTAGAGGGAGTTTCTGACACAAGTTTGACAGAGTAAGAAGAAAGAGGAAAACCCTTTTCATGTATTCTCTGAAATAGTATTTGCACGTTGTGACTCTTCACTTTAGACCTACTTTGGTTTGAATATAGAATACAGAATCTCACAAACAGAAATAAATAAATTAAGAGAATAAACTGACTATTCTAAATTGTCCTCTGACCGCCACATGTGCTCTGTGTAACATTTAGTATATGTTATTAAGAATAAAAAAATATTGGTCAAGTATAGTGGCACAGACCATTAATCCCAGCAATTAGGAAGTAATAAGCAGGCAAATCTTTGTGAATCTAAGGCCAGCCTGGTCTGCACAGCAAATTCCAGTCTTATGAAGACTTAGAAATATCTCAAAAAAAAAAACGAACAAGAGAATGAAGACATTTTCATTTACTAATTCTTCTAACCAGCTCCTCTCAAAAAATGTTGAGGTTAATTGCATCTCATTTTTTCTATAATCTGAGATCTGTATGTTCCAGATTGTAATTTAACCCTCTTCAATGCAGTGACTTTGTCCAAACCTTCTTCATGGGAAGGTCTTTCTCTTGCCTAACATTTCTATGAGACTTGCATGTTCATCTGCCTTTATCAAGCATCTGAGTTCCTCATTCTTCCCCACATATCAGCCTTAATTCTTGCTGATATCACAGGTTGGTTTTCAGACCAGATTGAGAAACTCTGTTCTAGATAAAGTAAGGAATACTTACAAGCTTTTGTTAGCTTGTTTGTTAAAATGTAATTGCATCATTTCCTTCCATTCTTTTTCCTTCTTAAACTCTTCCCATGTCCTTGTTCAAGAAATTCCTTGCCTTGTCTTTACACACACACACACATGCACACACACACATACACACAAAGCTGGCTGCATTTGCTTAGTGTTGCTTGAATATATATGACTTCAGAGCTGACTACTCAGTAATCTGTCACCAATAAGAGAAGGGTTTTTTTAAGGTAACGCTCGCTTCTTCTCATTTACACATGTTGTTTTTATATATGGACTATACTTCTATTTAATTGGCATAACATTCATGTTGTGTATTTTTAAAAGGTCATTTTAAGTACTTAGGAATTTAGTGTGTATATTCAATTATTAAATAGTATTTCACATTTGAGTTAACAAAATTAATAGATTGCCATTCTCACAGTTTATAAACTCCACATTTCCCCACATGAGGTCAGATCCATTAAATATTTAATATAATGTGTGTGCTTATGTTGCCTACAGAATATGTAACCTCTGCTCCTTTCCATTTCCACGTGGAGGAATCTCCTCTAGAGAAGCTTGCTTAGCCTTCTGCTCATCTTTTACTACTTGTCAATGAGGAAAGAACTCACTGGTTGTGGGACTATGGAGTCATGCATAAAATCTCTTGATTACCATGATTCCAGTGCTAAGTATCTGGTAGAACTGCAAACAGTATCCTCTTTCTACTGCCATCTTTCTGAAGGAGCCAGAAGAGAAGTCTTAGTAAAATTCATTTGGTCTTTTCTAATATTTTTTTGCATTATGACCAGGAACATGAAAGAGGTTCTTTTACTAAGGCCTGTCCTGAAACATCCAGTATATATAGTTAAGAATAAAGATGTCTTCATCATCATTTGATTCCTTTGTGGCTACAATTTTTTTGAGCAGTAAAAGCATCATATTCCCTTTTAAACTCTAGGAAACCTTAATCTATCTACTCTGCTTGGCACTGAATGAGAAATAGTGATGAAAGAAAATCAAAGTTCTTTTTGTCATTGTACCACCAAATATTAAAGAATCTAACTGGTCTCTGTGTTCCAGCACACAAAAGCTAAATCAACCCTTCACGTTATATTAAATGTAAAATGGGGGAAGGTGGTTTTTAGCCAACAGTGAATGCTGAAAACTCTCCTCCCATTCCAACAAAATTCTGCCATGAATTGCCAGCTTTACAAATTCACTTAGGTCAGTCAAGAGGGCATATTTTCTATAGTACAGTTCAGATGAGATTGAGAAATCATGCAGGTAGAATAGCAGTATATGGGAAAATCCTCAAACAACATGTGGCTATGGTGGGGCAGCTGTTTGGTGAGAAGAGGGATCCTGTAGCAAACTCAAACTACAGGAGGCTAATGAGAAAAAAAATCAGGGACATCAGCCTGTCTTTCACGAAGCTCTCTGGCTGTGAAACTGAGAATGACAGATAGCTTTGTAACTGAATTCATTCTGAAAAAAGCACTTCAGGAACAATTTCTCATCCCAGGTCCAACAGAACTTCTTAAATATACACTCTGTCCAATTATTCTCTATCTTACACCAAAGCTGATGACGTTTCTCTGGTCACCAAGGCAAAGGCAAGGCAGAACTCCTCTGCCACTCTAGTCTTAATGTAGGGAAGGTGTCATGTAACTAACTTTTTCTGCAATTTTCATCTATTGATTCTTTCTTTGTCCAGATGGATGTGTCTTTCTTATTTTATCAAAATAATTTATCTTCTTCTTTTAATAAAATGCATATATAAATTATGAGTTTTACTTGAGCAGTGTGATGGCTCTGACTACTAGGAATAAAAGTACTTCCTTCAGAAGTACCAATGCTTAATTTTATGGCATATATTTCACTGTAATGGTTGATATACATCAAAATTTGACCACAAGCTACATGGTACAAAAAGCCTCATCTTCTCCATCAAAGCCAAATATCATAACATTACTCTGCACAATTTGTATTATTAAGCTCACTTTACAAGTTTATAAACTGAATTGAATGTTGCATTCACAAAACAATATTGTTCAGAGTATAGTCACCTCCTACTGAAAGGTATTTGATAGATTTTATATATCAAAATAACAACAAAAATCCACCTAATGTGAACTATGTGGCAAATCACCTGACTTTTAGATTTTGTCCTATCTCCATGTGGCTCACTATCCTCTCTTCGTACTTTGGCCAAATTTGACATCTTTTATATTGAGTCTTTCTCCATTTCCTTTGCAATTCAAGAAACTATCTCTTCAAGTTGTATATAACCCCAACATCTTCTTGGTGAGGGGAGGACTAGATCCCTATGTGTGATTCAGACACTTCCTTCTTTATGATCCTTGTATCCATCCTTGTCGTTTAATGTATGGCACACTGTAGGCTGTATCTCCCATGGTATTCCTCAATAGAAACTGGGATAATTTAGAGAAAACTAATGTGAAACAATGGGAATAAGCATGAATCAAATAGCAAATGTTTATCAAGCATGCTGATAAATCTTTATAGGTTCTTTCCCGTTTTTTCACCTGTTGTTCAATAAGTCACAAAGTAGGTATTTTGATTATTAGATAAACAATTCAAGTCTACATTCTTTCACAATTTGTAATTAATAAAGTTAACCCAAGATACTTAAAATGTTAGCGTTTAGAGCATAGGTTCTTTTTAAAAATATCCTTTCTGTTTCATCTTGGCTCCTGGAAAAATTCTTGACCTATATTTAATATTCAAGAAATATTAGGCAAATAACATAAATGATTAGTATTATCAAGCACTTTTAAAGTAATTATGTCTTTTTGTTCCATGACCAGTATGGATACATAAAATGTTTGTATAGTAATACTATCTGTTATCAATATTATCAAATTATTTCAAGAACAGTCTTTTATAAATCGGTAGCATGATTTCATTTGTAGAGAACTGAAATCGTAAAGGAATATTAAAATTAGGCTTGCAGATTTCTACAGAACCAGAAGGGGGAAAACACTGAAGTCCATGACCATCTTTAATTTTGTTTGATTGCTGACATTTTCCCAGAGAATATTCAGAAAGATAGTTAGAAGAACCATTACAAATATTCTGATCCTTAAGTGATTAAGTGCCACAGGAATTGTTCTTCTTAGGTTCATTTTCACCCAGTTCCACTATCCCTATCTTTATTAAAGTAGCCATATTAGGTTGTGCAGTTAACTTTTATTGTTTTTTTTATTTTGGAAGGGAAATGGGTGGGGGTGATAGTTTTTCTTCTGAATTCCTGAGATTGAAGAGAAATAAGTTGACAGGTATGCATGTAATGTCTAAACTCCAGGCCAGACATCTGCTTCTCTTTTTATTTGGAAGTCAATTTGAAGGGCTTATGTTCCGAGCATTTGTAAGCAGCTCCAGGCTGCAGTAGTGTTTAATGCCACCTGGTACAAATGTCCCCACCTGGTACAAATGTCCCCACCTGGTACAAATGTCCCCACCTGGTACAAATGTCCCCACCTGGTACAAATGTTATGTGCTTGAAGATGATGCTCCTTGTATAAAGTTCCTGCTTTCAAATAGCAATTATTTGGAAAGATAATAAAAATGAAAGGCACACAAATCCAAAAGAAAGAAAGCAAATTGCTGGTTTTCTGATAACATTGAGTAATGTGTAAAAACACTAAAAAATTCTCCCCCAATCCTTTTCTGTACTAGAAAACAAATTCATTTAAATTAAAGCCTACAGAATCAACATAAAATTCAGTACAATATTTGTACAAAAACAAGAAACTCTCTGAAATAGAAGTTTAAAAATCCAAATAGAAGTTGTAGGATCTTTAAAACATCAAAATACTTTGGAATAGATTTAAGTCAGGAAGTAACTTATCTGCATTCTAAAATGCATAAATTGGTGGTGAAAGAAATCGTAGAAGACACAAGTGAATGGGTGATAGTCTGTGTATGGTGTGCACTAGGACTACTAGAATATATACATGAAATAAAGCCTGTTACAGATTCAAAGCAATCCTTGTCAAAATTCCAGTGATTTTTTATAGAACTAAAAATAACAACTTAAAATGTCTTTGGAACCACAAAAGATCCCAAATGGTCAAAACAATCTTGAATGAACACTGACAAGAAAAACAAAGTTATCTGGAAAATATCAGTCCCATTATAAAAGTGTGCTTCTCTGTATATAATAAACAATTGCTAACTAGATCTAAAATATCAAAGAAAAAATAAAAAAGAAAACATATTTTCTGGCACAAATGCGGCTCAATGGATAAAGTCCTTGCTGAGCAAATGGAAAAGTTTAAATTCTGATCGCCAAAACCCAGGTAAAGCCTTATGTACTAATCTGCATCTGTAATCCCATCATGACTACAGAGGCTACAGAGATATACAGAAGATGGGCATTGTGCTTACACTTTTAAACCAGGTATGGTGGAGGGGAAGACAGAGATTCTTGGGGCTCACTGTTGAGCCAGTTTATTCTCTACTTGGTAAATTCCAGACTAGCAGGAGAGCTTGTTTAAAAGATGGATGGGAAGAAGATGTTTCCTGAGAAACTACATCTGAGTTTGTTCTCTGACTTCCACATATAAATATGTGCACACCTCTCCCTCACCACATGCTTATACAGAGAGACACACACACATAGCTGCACACACATGCATACAAACAGTTTAAATTTAATAAGATATATTTAATAAATTGATAGTTTTCTCAAGAAAGTAAGCTTCTAATTAAATAACAACTGATTTCTCTAGTTTAGTAGATTAAAGAACAATTCACTGAAACACAACACAAAACAAAAAATCTGCCAAGGTCAATTTCTACAAGGAAAAATAAGTTCATTTTAAACAACCCCAGCAAAGGATAGCAAAAGCACTCACTGAAAGAGTAAAGCAATGAAGTTTGCCTCTGAGAGTTTAAATTCTGGGTGAATTCTAAAGCAAACTTGGCTACAGATACGCTGTTAGTTCCCAAGGGAAATCAATACTCTTTAAAAAAGAAAATACATAACAGCTTTCTTTCTCTTTTTTAACAAAAACTGAACCCAAGTCTTCCTTTAGGAAGCTCAGAAGTCTTGCAGTCCTAGAATGACTCAAGATAGCTTCACAGGAACAAAGGCAAACAAAGAGGCAGGGAAGTTGGCAGAAGTAAACTCCATCCACACTTGAAAGGGCTAGGATTGAACATTTCATGCTGTTTGGATTTCTACAGAAACCCACTCCCTCTGAAAGTATACATATCTATTTTGAAGTTTTATTATCATCCATACCAGGGATTCATTTGAATCAACAACACGAAACACAAACCTCACTTTGCACTGAAATACATTTTGATTCTGTTGGACAATTTTTGCATTTAAATTTCAACTAAATATCAACAATATGTAACTTTTATTTTCCAACATTAGATGACAATGAAAATGCAATTGCTGTTTGCATTTACAAGATTTCACTGGGCAAGTCCACTCGTAATGTTTTTTAAGTACCATATCACCCATGGGCTCTTCCGCTATGATCATTGCAATCCATGTAATATGATGTTAAATGAATATTTAGAAACTTAAAAAAAGAACACAGATCCAAAGGAGGCAAAGTCTATGCTTAGGAGTCTTAAGTAGGAAAGGTGAAAACATTTTCCAGTTCCTGGGAACTGGAAAACAAGAGGACAATTTGTATGAATTGTGTATGTATGAATTTCAAATCAATTTTAACTTCTGCTCACAGAAGAATGAAGCTCCCTCCACTTTTCTCCTTCCTGTCAGTTTAATCCTGTTTCTTTAGGTCTCCATTGGTACCTCATCTTTTATTTCATTTCCTTTCTGCCTTGTTCCTCAAAGCAACGTGTACAACCCTATACAGTGGACTTTTCCAAAATCTTGTGCATTGTTTCCCTATGAGTGTTACAGAATGACAGCTGTAGGAGAGAAAGGTGCAAGGACAGAGCCAGGACTTAGAATATAGACAGCCTATTCTGCCTTCTTACTTGATGACTGCAAAGACCATTCTTCCCCTTCAGTAGGGCTCCTGAAACCACATTTTTGCTTCTTGGGCATCACTCTCTTCCTTGCTCAGGTTTACCTCAGAGCTCAAAGAAATATTTGCAGTAATTTGACGTAGAATTCTATGTGAGGAGCTGTTCCTGGGAAAACCTAGATGCATGTACCTTAATTTTAAAGAATCAAATATTTGTGTAATGATAGCAGAGCTTCCAATTAGATACATACAAAGGCAAAGTAGGATCAAATATAAAAATCAGATCAAATGAAACATGCCCTGTACAGCAAAGTATACAAAATGCAAGGGAGGAACTTTTTGTTAGACTCCTATGAGATGTTCTCATGTCAGGCTACCACTTATTTCTACCAGGTCTTCAGGGTTTCAAACAATGATGAAAATTTAAAACATATTCTTCAGATAGTATTTCTTTTGGTAATAAACATTATCTTATGGCTGGACTAGATTCATGAAGCATACATTTTCAAATTATAAACCAGAGACAAAAGATGAGCAATGTTTGGTCAATATATATTTATGAATCATGTAATATACAGAGACTAGCTGACAAAATACAAACAAATAGATATGAAATGTGATAAATGAGAAATATGTAGTGAGTAATAATCTAAGGAATACTGTGGGATAATGTTCTTATACACTGTAAAGATTTGTCACCCATATTAGTTTAATAAAACGTTGATAGGCCAGTAGCCAGGCAGGAGGTGTGGACAAAGTAACCAGGCTAAGGGAATTCTGGGAAGAGAAAAGGCAGAGACACAGTCACCAGCCAGATGCAGAGGAAGGAAGATGAGAATGCCTCAAGAAAATGTACCAGGCCTTGTGGCTAAAGATAGACAAGAATTATGGGTTAATTTAAGCTATAAGAGATAGGCCAAACAGTTTGTAATTAATATAAGCCTCTGTGTGTTTCTTTGGAACTGAATGGCTGGAGAACTGGGCAGGAGAGAAACTTCTCTCTACAAAGAACCTTCTTCAGTAATGACAAGAATAGAGTGTTGGGAAGAATACAGGTAAGAACATTAAAAAGCTTTGTTGAAAATATATGCACTCCAGAAACAATTTTCAATTTACTAGTTCTAAAGTCAGTAATTATAGTTACAGAAAGCTGAAAACTGGAAAATAGGACTTAATTATTATCCTCAAAGAGCAAAATTCTGAATCCTAATATTCTTGAAAAAATATCATATGGAATGTCTGTCTCTCAGAAGGTCTCAGAAGTACATATATATTTTACAGACATTAAGAAGTCGCAGAGAAGAGAATCTTGTTTGGTTTGGCTTCCCCTGAAGCATTTCTCTGCTCTCTGAACTCTTATGTGTTGACAGCTCTTGAGAACACTGAGAAATTATGTTCTCTGTATATCTCTGATACTATAAGAACTGAGAGATGTAAAATGTAATATTTATTTTGATCATAACAAAATTAATAAGGATATACACAATCTCAGTAATCTTCAAACATATAATGATGGTACATTGGTCATAGATCCCCAGTAAGATACAACCAATAGGATATTGATAGGTAAGTAGCTAGGTAGATATGTATATTGGTAGACCATAGACACATAAATAACTAGAAGATATAGATAGATGATATAGGTGATAGGTAGATGATGAATAGATGATAGATAAGAAAAAGGATTAATCACAACAACTTACACTATTATCGAAGCTGAGAAGTTCCTCTGTATCCCATATCATAACAGAAACACAAGAATCTTGTGGTATAGCTTGCATGACTCTGAAACAAATGAAAGTCAGTGGTATAGTTTCCAATGTGGGGCTCATGCCAGAGAATAATGAACATCAATGGTTCGAAAAGATGGATGTGCATGCTCAACCAATAAAGCTGATCTAATCAGTCTTTCTCCATCTTTTCTTTTTTTGTTTTATTTTGTTCATATACCCAGAAGATTAGGAGGTGTCTAGTCATGTTAAGGAGAGCCATATCCATCCTTTAACACATTAGCCTAAGGGCTAATCTTTCCTTCAACACCAACACAGGTGTAGTTTTCAAAAGGTTTAACAGTATATCTGGGCATCTCATGAACTATTCCTAGATGATACAAAAAGTAAAAATCCCTTTGAAACAAACTAGAGCTGGATCAGAATTGTTCTCTTTGGAATTTATTTAAGAATCTAGGGGTCTAAATGACAGGATTTCTAATGCTAAACTTATGTCTATATGTGCACCATTCCTCAACTTCTGCCTATGCCCACTTGAAGGTAGTTTCTGTGATCTGGTGAGTAATATACCCATCATAAATAAGCTTCTAAAACCCAAAGTCATGAGGACTTAAAGCAGTGGAGAAAGGAAGTCCTCTGTCTCAAACAGTCAGATGTACATGTGTTCTCTTTGCCCTTTCCAAATCTTCAGTTTGTTGCTCATAAGTTCAGGCTATTAATATTCTTTCTTGACCAAGAACACATTCTCAAAAAATTGGTGGCCAAAAACACCTCTGTACAAAATTATATTTGCTTGAAATCATTCAGAATTGAGCCTAAACTGCTTACCAATCAGTACTTCTCCCACTTTTTCTCTCAGAAAATAATGGATCTCCTTGAAAATCCCTAGCTTTCCATTACAAAATAATGGATCTCCTTGAAAATCCCTAGCTTTCCATTCTACCATTTCTTGACTATGGTTATATTTGATGGCCATGAGTTAGCCAATCACAGTAGAGTAAGTCATGGAAAATAACAGTGAAGTAAATTAGGTTTCAAAAGGCATACTGGCAATGTGAAGACCACAATACTCAATTTCTTTTTTCACTATACATTCAATATCAATTGTTTACAGTCTTCACAAGATTCTTTTCTAGAGAAATTGCGCTACCAGTTTGATTTTTAAAGTGACAAATCACTGATCATGACACTTTTCAGCCTCTAAAATGGTGTGACTACTCTTTCTACCTAACTTATATGATATGGTTCAACAATTCTACACTGGGAATTTTCAAGTTTTATTTCTGTGCAGTTATCCACATTTTATCTTTCATTTTACTGAAATATTTTCTTCTTGGGTCTTATGAACTGATGAGCAAAAAATGTTAGCACAATAGTCTTTCAGCCCTAAAGTCAATGTTCTTTGTGATGGAACACATTTTTGTTTGTTTATCTTTGTTTTTGTTTTTTATGAGACAGGGTTTTCTCTGTAGCTTTGGAGCCTGTCCTGGAACTAGCTCTTGTAGACCAGGCTGGCCTCAAACTCACAGAGATCTGCCTGCCTCTGCCTCCCGAGTGCTGGGATTAAAGGCGTGTGCCACCACTACCCGGCATGATGGAACACTTCTTAACTGCATCATGCTTTGTGTTCTGGGGGCTGTGGGCATTTTGCCACAGTTAAATTCTGTTGGAAGAAATCATGGGAACAAAAGAAGTGATAATAAGAGAGAAAAGTCACTTTATTTTGGATACTAATACATACAAGCTGTATCTTTTTTAATGAAAACTACCCTGTTTCCCATATCTTAATAGGTGTTTATGGGTTTTGCCAGATACAGACTCTTTTTATTCTGAGTACTGGTTCTTTTGCTTAACAAAAACAAATGTATAATCACACAAAAAAATTTGACCAGCATAATGTCCTTTGGATAAATATCAAATGTAAGTGTAATCATAATCTACTTAAAAATATGTTTTACACTGTGAAGATGATACATGAAACCTGAAATCTGATATGCGAGGTGTTTGTTCACCTGCCATAAGTAAAACGTTCTACTGTTTGTATTACAGAAATTCCTTCACTACCATGTAAATATTTTATGACCAATAGCATATCAATAGAAACTTATTTTCATCATTGATTCCATTTTCTGCTTACAAAGGATAAAATTAAGTTTCAGAGAAATGACAATTCATGATGCTCTACACATAGTGGCTTCCAAAATTCTCATTCTCCATTTCTTTTTCCAAATAAATATGAAACCAGACTGCAGAAAGTTCTGTTTCAATAGAAAATATATCCAACATCTTAAGAGAGGTGACTCTGACTTCATAACAAGTAGTGAGTTTCATAGAAGAAGAGACATTATCAGTGACTTTAAAATCAGGCTGGATGAGACTGGAAAGATTGCACAGTGGGAAAGAGTCTAGGAATCTCTTACAGGAGTCCTGGATTCAAGTCCCAGAACCCACATGGTGGCTTACAACCCTATGTAATTCCTTTCTCAAGACATCTGATACCTTCTTCTAGCTTTCACTGGTGCCAAACTCCATGGCTTAACATAGGCAAAACATTTATATACAATAAATAAAATAATTCTAAAAATAAAAAGGTCAGTCCGGAGAGCCTCATTTCTCAGTCAACAAGTATTATTTGATGTTTCTCTGTTTTCCAGACATCGCTAAGATGCCATTAGACTGCTGGAAATAATTTGTATATCTTAATGATTTATCACTTCATTCTATATACTTTGAAATTAAAAAACAATATATTTTATGAATAGTGAATGAATATTAGCTATAATTATATGTGTTGTTTTGAGAGTATTTACCAATAGAGAAATATACAAAATAAAGGAGAGGGGAAAACTCACAATTTCTGCCTTCAGAAATAGTCAGAAGTATCTGATGTTGCTGCTCCATGTAAATAAGACAGGTTGTAGTTATTTTTTACAAAAATGGAACTATATTATAATTACTCTCTTAATTTTTACTTTTTTAGTTTTAATATTTTTTCTTAAAATAAATAGTTCTTACAGATAATTGTAAAATTTCCAAAGTTAAAATTTGATAAATTTTCCTAAAGATGATACAAAAGAAAAATGTCTAATAATTCCCTTTACTTGTTTACCTTGTAGCATTTTCTCAGATTTCATTGATTACCTGTCCCAATATTGCTTATTTGTTCTTCATGACTTCTTTGGGGCATTTAAAATCAAAAATCATCAACTTTTCTTTCAAGTTCAAAGTCTTTAGAGAATAGGAATTATTTAACATATTCCAAGGTTTCTCTATTAAGCAGAGTGCTTATATTTGCTACCTATTCTTTGCTTCATCTTTCCAGTGTCAATTGATCTTCCTACGACACTATCTGAGGGAAATTCAATTCAATATTGTCCTGTATGAGTAGTGCTTTGTGTATCGTTTTAAAAATGCTCTTTGACAGCAATTAAATGTTTCTATGTTTTCCACAAAAAGAATGGTTATAATTCTTATATTTAAATATTGTTCTGGAATTTGGTTTTCATAACATATGAGGTAGAGCTAAATATTATGTTCTCCAGCATTTTTTTGTAACACAAAGCTTGCACTGCAGTATAGTTATGTTTCAAAGAACAGCACAGTCCACTCTATGGACCTTTTATTTCTTTTGCAAATATCTCAACTTCTCACTAATGTGACCTTATAATAAATTTTGACAACTGTTAATGTAAAATTCCGATTATATTACTGATTAGACTTCATGACTAACTAAGGCTTGTATTTGTCATTTTATAGATTCACTTAAATTTCTTAGTTAATAAAACAGTATATGCCAAAAAGAATCTTGCTAAGATTTTGCTAAAGTTAATTTTAAAGATTCCTCAAACAAATATGTAATATATACATATATACATATATTAACTCGTATGTATATATATATGCTTTCAAAACTGTGAGCATGACATTTCATGTCATAAAAATTATTTAGTTTTTCTTTACTATTCTTTAGTTATGTTTTATGTTTTAAAATATGTATTTTATAGAGTATTTTACAGTTTTATTATGTTTTATAACTATAAAAGATAAAATGTAGAAATTGTTTTCAGTGATCTTTTCAGTATATTTAAAAGAATAAATTTGAAGGTTGACTTTGTTTCTATACACTTTACTTATTTACTTGTTATTCTTAGTATTGTCACTATAGATTATATTGGATTTTTCTATGTAAAAATCATATTGTATAATAATATTTTTATTCATTGTCAGTCATATCTTTTTAGATATCTTTATGCTATTGTACAATGAATGTCACTAAAATATGAATATGTGTCTTGTCATCGTTATCTTTCTCCCAGTATTAGTCAAATGGTTTTCAATATCCTATTATAAGAATGGTGTTCCTTCTATCTTGTTGATTTTCTCAGAGAACCAGCTCTTTATCTCATTGATTCTTTGTATTGTTTTCTTTGTTTCACAAACACAGTGAGAGACAGAAAACTATAGTGATATCTTTCCTGAGTCAGAAGAAGACACTATTGTATTACACAGCCACATGAGGCTGAGTATTTATGATTTTGTCTTTTTATTAATATTTGGTTTGTGTGTGCTTTAATGCCCCCCACCCAACAAATAACTTTGGCCAATACTTTTGAGCACAGATCTCATATTTATGTGATTTGGACATTAATATTAGAAAAATGCCCCTGAATAATGGCCTTTAAACTATATGCTATTGTTTCAGTTCATTTAACAGATGAGTGAAGCTCTAAGATAATGAGATAATTTAGAAATGCTTTTA
>PVIU01016270.1:0-45527 GCA_004026605.1 Ondatra zibethicus | reverse complement strand
GAGTGAGTACATACCATAATCATCTCTCTGGGTTTGGGTTACCTCACTCAGGATAGCGTTTTCTATTTCCATCCATTTGCATGCAAAATTCAAGATGTCATTGATTTTACCGCTGAGTAGTATTCTAATGAGTATATAATCCACACTTTCTTGATCCATTCTTCCATTGAGGGGCACCTAGGTTGTTTCCAGGTTCTGGTTATTACAAACAATGCTGCTATGAACATAGTTGCACAAATGCTTTTGTAGTATGATTGAACTTCTCTTGGGTATATTCCCAAGAGTGGTATTGCTGGATCCTGAGGTAGGTTGATTCCCAATTTCCTAAGAAACCACCACACTGATTTCCAAAGAGGTTGCACAAGTTTGCATTCCCACCAGCAATGGATGAGAGTTCCCCTTACTGCAATCCTCTCCAGCATAGGGAATCGTTGGTGTTTTTGATTTTGGCCATTCTGACAGGTGTAAGATGGTATCTCAAAGTTGTTTTGATCTGCATTTCCCTGATTGCTAAGGAAGTTGAGCATGATCTTAGGTATCTTTTGGCCATTCGAACATCCTCTGTTGAGAATTCTCTATTCAGATCCTTACCCCATTTTTTAATTGGGGTATTTAGAATTTTAATATCTAGTTTCTGGAGTTCTTTGTATATTTTGGAGATCAGACCTTTGTCTGATGTGGGGTCAGTGAAGATCTTCTCCCACTCAGTAGGTTGCCTTTTTGTCTTATGACTGTGTCCTTTGTTTACAGCCTGCTTCATGGCAGAGGGGATCTGAGAGCCAGCTCCAGTGCTGAGGGGACCTAAGAGAGGCCAGACCAAGAAAAACCCCCAAGCACACAGTCAGCCACAGCAAAGAATGCACCAAGACACCAAGATTCTCCTGGCCACATTTGAAGGAAGAGATGGGCAGGCACCAACGCAGGAATTCCTCCAACAACCTGAAAAGCAACATGATAACAACAGAATCCAGCAAACATGCAACAGGAAGACTTGGACACCCTAATCCAGAAGATGTAGAAGAAATTGACTTTAAATATAACATTATGAAAATGATAGAGACTCTTAAACAGGATGTCAAAAGTTCCCTTAAAGACATGGAAAAGAAGACAAACAAGAAGTTAGAGGAAATTAATAAATCCCTCAAAGATACCAAAGAAAACGAAGAAAAAGCAATCAAACAGGTAAAGGAAACAGTTTAAGACTTGAAGACCGAAATGGAGGTAATAAAGAAAACACAAACCAAGGGATAGCTGGATATGGAAAATCTGGGTAAATGAACAGGAACTACAGAGACAGGTATAACCAACAGAATACAAGAGACAGAAGAAAGTATCTCAGGTGCTGAAAATACTATAGAGGAAATAAACTCATTGATCAAAGAAAACAGCAAATTCAACAAATTCTTAACACAAAACATCCAGGAAATCTGGGACACCATGAAAAGACCAATCCTAAGAAGAATAGGGGTAGAAGAAGGAGAAGAATTACAGCTCAAAGGCCCAGAAAATATATTCAACAAAATTATAGAAGAAAACTTTTCCAACCTAAACAAGGATATTCCTATGAAGGTACAAGAAGCTTACAGAACTCCAAATTGACTGGATCAAAAAAAGAATCCCCTTGCCATATAATAATCAAAACACCAAACATACAGAACATGGGGGGAGGGGAGAGGGGGTGGGGGAAAAGGGACGGGGAGAGAGAAGAGAAAAGAGACAGATTAGGGAGAGCTTGTGGGAGTTGATGTTTGAGATGGAGGAAGGGTAGATATGCAAGCAGGGAAGAAGATATCTTAATTAAGGGAGCCATTTTAGGGTTGGCAATAGACTTGGCTATAGAGGGGTTCCCAGGTGTCCACAGGGATTTCCCCAGCTAGGTCCTTGGGCATATATAGGAGAGGGTGCCTGAACTGGCCTTGTCCCATAGCCACACTGATGAATATATTGAATATCACCATAGAACCTTTGTCCAGTGATGGATGGAGATAGAGACAGAGACCCACATCAGAGCACTGGACTGAGCTCCCAAAGTCCAGTTGAAGAGCAGAAGGAGGGAGAAGATGAGCAAGGAAATCAGGGGTTGGTCCACCCACTGAGACAGTGTGATTGATCTAATGGGAGCTCACCAAGGCCAGCTGGACTGGGACTGAACGAGCATGGGATCAAACTGGACTCTCTTAATGTGGTGGACAATGGCGGCTGACTGAGAAGCCAAGGATAACGGCGTGGGAATTGTTACTACTGCATGCACTGGCTTTTGGGGATCCTAGTATGTTTGGATGCACATCTTCCTAGGCCTGGATGGAGGGGTGGAGGGCCTTGGGCTTCCCACAGGGCAGAGTACCCTGCCCTCTCTGAAGACTGGAGAGGGAGGGAGGAGGGTGAGAGGGGGAGCTGAAGGGAAATGGGAGGTGGGGAGGAAGTGGAAAATTTGAATGCTATTATTTATAAAGCAATATAAAAAATATTATAAAGCAAAACAAAACAAAAAAACTAGATATCAAGAAAATGAATAGCCCAATTAAAAATTTGATATGGATAGAAACAGAGAATTCTCAATACAAGAAACTCAAATGCCTCAGAAGTGCTTAAAAAAGCATTCAATATCCTGGGCTGGAGAATGGCTCAGAGGTTAAGAGCACTGACTGCTCTTCCAGAGGTCCTGAGTTCAATTCCCAGCAACCACATGGTGGCTCACAGCCATCTGTAATGAGATCTGGTGCCCTCTTCTGGCCAGCAAGCTTACAGACAGAACACTGTATACATAATAAATAAATAAATCTTTAAAAACAAAAGCATTCAATATCCTTAACCATCAGTGAAATGCAAGTCAAAACTACTTTGAGATTGCAATGCATACCTGTAAAAATGACTAAAATCAATAAATCATGTAACAGCTCATACTTGGGAGGATGTGAAATAAGGGGAACACTCATCCATTGGCTGAGAGAATAAATCTTTTACAGTAACTATAGAAACCACTATGGTGGTTCCTCAGGAAGTTGGAAATTAATCTAATTCAAGATCTAGCTATATCACTCTTTGGTTATAAAAAGAACTTTTTCCCCACAATATAGACATTTGCTCAACCATATTAATGCTGTTCTAGTCATAAATCCAGAAAACGGAAATAATCTAGATGTCCCTCAACAGATGAATGAATAAACAAATTTGGGCTATTTACATAATAAAATATTATTCAGCCATTAATAAAATTAAATTTACAGGTAAATGATAAAGCTAGAAAAAAATCATTCTGAGTAAGGTAGCCCAGACTCAAAAAGAGAAATATTCAGTTTTATTTACATATTAGCCTTTAAGTTAATGATAATTAAGCTATGACCTATAGAACCACAAAAATAGGGTATAGGGTAAGGAAAGGGGAAAATATTTTCCTAGGAATAGGAAATAGAATAATTAGTTATGAATGGACAGGGGTGGGGAGATACAAGAATAGGATGGTCAAGTAGGGAGGAGTTAGGCGGTGGAGAGAAACAGATAAAAGTAGGGCCATTGAGGGGTGATATGAAAACCTAATATAGAAGAAACGTTTTAAAATATATACATATATTAAAGCAATCCAAATGAAATTGTTAAACAATGGGGGAGACAGAGTCCAAACTAGGCATTAAACTCTTTTCAAATCAAATAGGTTACATTGAATTGACTGGCCAAAGAGCTCCTAGTACGTTCCTGAACAACCAAGACTATTGCCAAGGCTACAGATTGTTCTCCACAAGCTGACAGCAGGGGCCTGTTGCTGAAGACAGCACCTACACTGGTGCGGGAGAATTGTCTGTATTCTGTCAATCATGTTTTAAATAAACGCTGATTGGCTGGTGGCCAGACAGGAAGTAGAGGTGGGGCAAATAGAACAGGATTATTCTGGGAAGAAGGCAGCTCTTCCCCCAGTCCTGCACAGACCACCGAAGAAGCAGGATGTGACCTCCTGAAAAAGGCACTGAGCCTTGTGGCTAACATATACTAGAATAATGGGCTAATGTAAATTATAAGAGCTAATACGAAGCCTGAGCTAATGGGCCAATCAGTTTATAATCTTATGGAAACCTCCATGTGATTTTCTTTGGGACTTGCTGGCTGTGGGAACTAGGCAGGACAGAAACCCCAACAAGCCAGCCCTTCATGTTATACTACACAAGACATTGAACATGGGGAACTCAAGCTGTCCCTACACAGGACATTTACACCTATGTGCTTGCATCTTTGGTACAGGAAGGAACTCTATTTTGCATGATAACAAAGGAGAAAGGTAGATACCAACTTAGCCACAAACCCTTTGATCCACCACAGTGTCTTGCCTGGGAGATATACAAATGCAATGATGGTATAAATAGCTTGTGGGAGTAACCATTCAATAGCTCATTTGATGTAAGGGCTCTCTATGAGATGAAACCCAACCAAGAACCTCAGACTAGATAGCCCAAGCAACTAGGGTAAAATCATGTTACTGTAGTAAAGATAAATATACTACTACTAACAATAATAAAATGTAGCAATAAAATGACTCCTAATGACAGTCTGCTATGATCTTAGATCAGCACCTTATTCATCTACCAATCAGCAGAGAAACTTCCTCTTGTAGCTGATGGAACAAAATATGAGACCCAGAGACTGATGTTGTGTAGAAATAAGGGATGTTGGAGTACTCAATCCTAAATGGGATATCTCTAAAAATTCCTTCCCCTCAGGGTTCAGGCAACCCTGACAATGAATAGGAGGTGGAAAGAGTGTAAGAACAAGAGAGGATGGAGGACACCAAGAAGACAAGTCCCTCTGAATCAATAGGGTTGAGACATGTATGAACTCACAGACTGAGACGTCAAGCTCAGAGCCTTCAAGAGTTTACAGCAAATGAGCTTTTAGAGTTGAGAGAAGTAGAGACATTCTTCCACCCCAAACCCAGAAGCAATCTCCAAATAATCACTGGCAAATGAAATTTTACTTTTTTCTGAGTCACACGGGGGAATTTAACTGCTCATTAGGTTAGGCTGCTTGCCATGCAGCAGACGGCCAACAGAATGCAAGCTCAGCAGCATGTTTGGAGGTTTACTGTCTCATGATGCTGTGTCAGAACTTTTCCTTGTTTTTGTAAATTGCATCTTGCTTTTATTTGTATATTGTTTAATTTTATTTATATGGTTGTTGTTCTCTTTTTTTTTACTATATAGTTCCTTTGCATATGTATTATGGCTTTCAGATTATTGTTTGCATGATATTCGTAAGTATGTGAATAAGTGAGTCTCTGAGTCTCTATCTCTTTCTTGTGCATTTTCTGTGGTCTTTTCCTTTTGTTTGTTTGTTTTGTCACATTCTTGAGTGTTAGTTTTTGTTTTATCTTGTTATATTTTATTTTCTTATTATCCACTAAAACCCTGTTTGTTTTCTAGTGAAAGACAGAAGTAGAGAGTAGATTCAATGGTATAGAAGAAGTGTGAAGTAGAGGAAGGGGAAACTGTAATCAGGAAATACCATGTGAAGAATAAACATCTATTTACAGTAAAAGAAAAAAAGGTGTTCAAAGACAGGATTTAGAATGACCATAGAATATTTTAAATGCTTTACATTCTTTACAGTCAAGATAGTTAAAACAATGGATTTTTTTCTACTGAGATGGAAAATTGCTTCTATGGGTCTATTAATAACTTCTTTCATTGTGAGCACCACATAGCTGGCAAGTAATTACTTCAGAAAGGAAGCTCTTATTCTGACTCACAGTGTAAGAGTACAGTCCTTCATGCAAGAAAGGACTGATTAAAGCAGTAACTCTTGCCTAGAGTGGCAGGAATGTGAGGCAAGTCTCTCATGTCTGGAAGGACAAAGATCCAGAGAATGGTGAATTTCAGTATTCAGCTGGCATTGTGTGTGTGTGTGTGTGTGTGTGTGTGTGTGTGTGTGCGCGCATGTGTGTGTGAGGAACACCTATGAAATGATGCTGCCTGCTGTTTAGTCCTCACTAGAAATTCCTTTACAAGCACCCCCCCCAAAATGAGTCCCTTTAACACTATAGCTGTTTCTCAGTCAAACCAATTTAACAATCAGCATCAAAAATCAAAAAGAGATACTTTTTGAGTTTAAATAGTTGAAGTAATGGTATAAATATTTACTTGGGAGAAACACATTCACAATAACTGTGTAGACAACTGGACATACACCAACCAGGAGACCTACTTCATGGGTGTTCTTTACTATTGTTTCTGGACCATATACCTAACTGAGATGTCCAATCATAGGGGGGGGGGAATTTAAAAAAAATTCATTGACAATTCTGGCTTGAGATTAGGACAGAATTTCAGAAATGTCATCTATATATAATACACATCACAACAGGTTTCTCAGTATTGATGGTTACAAAATCAAAGAATTGGTCAATTCTGACTGTAAAGTTATTTGAGTCACAAAGTGCTGACAACGTCTTAAGGCGAATAAATTTCTTGAAGTTACCAATATGTAACAACTATTTTATCATAACATTAAGTCTACATTGGGAACAACTGTGGTTTTTAAAAGAATAGTTGTAGGCTTTTCTTAGATCTATTTTGAGATAATTTATGTAAGCAGTGTATTTTTTAAAGCAAGCCTGTTAATAATATGTATTCTTAGAAATATTATTGCAGATGTCCTCCATAATAAATATGAAGTTTCATACCAGTCACTTTTCCCCAAGGTGGTAGTGCTCCTTTCCCTTAAATTCCCTCCCCCTATGATTGGTATACATTGTCAAGAAAGCATATGTTAGGATTAAACAAGCATTAACTAAAGAGAACATGTGAAACAGAAAATGTTTGTTCACAATATCCTATATAAGCTATTTTTCCTTCTAAGACTTGACAGAAAATAAGGCAGAAATGCAAGAGTGTTCAGGGACTTTAGCAAGGTTATATTATACTGTGAGAATTAATTATATTTCACAAAACAATTTAAGTTGCTATGAGGTATAAGTTGACCTTTGCCTGTTTTTAGAGCTTGTATTTTCTTAATCTCTTGACTTTTGAAAATGCAGTTAGAAACATTAATTTATTCCTTCAACCTTACCTTATGTAAAATTAGAATTTGTTACTAAAAATGATGTGGACCAGTAAATTATTTTTTTTTGGTTTTCTCATTAACACCTATATGATACGTTTTTACATAATCTTAATCAAAATCATACTATATTTTTTGCTTTGGCATCACTAGTAGTCAATATCCAGTTTAATATTTCAGGGAATGATATTTTAGACCAACATTTTGTGTGTGTGGGTGTGTGTTTGTGTGTGTGTGTGTGTGTGTGCACGGATGTGCAAGTAGTTAATGGACATAAGGCTTCTGACATATTATTTATTCATTTTGATATACATCGTCTTTGGTAACATCTTTGGTAATATATATGTAAGTGTGTGTGTATATATATATATATTATGTGAGATATATATGCTAAGGTTCTGTGAGAAGTTATCAGCATGGAATTGAGAACTAAGGATTCTATAATAAGAGGCAGGAAAGGGCAGCAGTCAGATTGTCATGGCTCTGTTGGTTACTGCTCATTGTTTTTACCCTTGTAGTGAGAGAAAACAACAAAAAGAGCAGAAAGATATAAAAAATGTTAAGTTAGGGTGAAAAAAGCACAATTAAATACAAAATGTCACATAAGATGTGCTAAAACCTGCAACAATTGTTTAATAAGTTAATATCACTAAAAAAGGATATGTTATAAAGGTATACAAAAGACATTGCCAATTAGAATACTTTGTCTTTTAAAAATAAAAACTCATTTGAATGGAGAGTCTCAACTGAGAATGTCCTATGTATGAAAACAACTATCAAGAGAGGTATGTCTGTAGACTCAAAATGTAAAGGCCATGTAGCAATGGTCCAAGTGGGCTAGGAAGCATCTCATCCTAGCAGCAAAACAGGGCAGTATCATCTCTATAATACTGGGCATTAAAGACACAAGGCTTTGGGAGGTGAGGGATTCTTGTGCCAAGAGATATCTTTACTAAGTAGTAGAAGGCAAGGTCAGAGTCCTTGAAAGGAAGTTTCATTGTATGTAGCTGTGAAGGTGAAGCTTAAGGTACAATTTAGCTAGGATACTGGAGATGCTAGGGCCATGAGATATCTACTATGTAAGCGTGAATTAAGAGATAACCCAAGAGAAGGGTATGTCTACCCTTCTGGGTATGTCTCCAGAGTCAGACCTGGAGGATCAATGGCTTTCAGAATCCAGAGTATCTCACCACATCATGGGCATTATAGAACCACATACCAAATATGGAAATGAAATATTTTGACATGAACCAGTGGGATACTGACAACTGCTCTAACAAAGCAAATAAAAGTATGAGCCCTTTATTACCTGGTGATCAGGATCAGATTCAGACCTCAATGTCTCTTTGTGTGGAAGTTCAACAGTACAGTACTTTAGGAGGAAAAACTGCAGCTAAAACAATGTGTGAGTGAGATAGGGGAGTTGTTAGAGTGTCCTTGTAACAGCTGCCTTTTTGAAGAACTTAGCAGTATTTTCCAGACATGACATCTTGTTTTTTATTTATGCTTCCTTTAGGTATTTTAGTTTTAGATGTTAGGCTACACAGCATTAAATATTTTAGTTAATACATCTGGACCCTGGTCAGGGTCCTGGACAGTCCCCAAAGCCAAACAAATATAGCTGTTGGGGGTTGGAAGGCTGAGAACTGTCTAAGAAGACATGAAAATACAGTTAGGATGGTATTATTTTAGTCATTTTAGTTTAATATTTCCATGATGGATTTTGGTCTTGTTTTTACGTTTTCTACTGTGCTTCCATTCCTCTCTTTGGGAATACGAGTGTTTACCCTGTCAAACAATATGATGGAAATCTGCAATTTATGTTTGTTTTATGATTGTGTGTTTGAGGACATTATTTTCTAGTGTAGGTCACAGCCTCCCAATGACCTGGCAACTTATCTCAATAGCTCAGAAACATGGGCTCCCTCCCTCCAACATCTGCATCTACCTGCCCTTATCTGGAGAATGTCCTTGGTCCAGAAGACTAACCTTATCTGAAAGTTGTCTCTAAACCAGATGGTGGTGTCTAAACTAGATGCCTGATTCATCTTTAGATTGAATTTTGGCACGGATTCCTGCTAGAAGATTTGTGCTAGGAATTCTGCTTATAAGACCCTACTGACACATACTAAAACTTATGATAGGAATGTGTCACTTAATGCAAATTAGGGTTTGTCTATAGGCCCCCCTCTCCTATATATTCCTTGTACTCTGGAATAAAGTTGAGCTAATTCACCAAATTCGGTCTTCCAGAGAGCTGACTGCATTCTTGCTCATAGGACATGTACAAAGCTTTCTGTTGCTGCTATTCCTTCTTGCTCTCTCGACCTACTAGCCAACAGGCTGGGAGGGAAAGGGGACCACAACTGTGATATCTTTGTTTTTCCAAAGCCTCCTAAAAGAACTTGTTCCATCTAGAAGGCACCAATGTCACATCTACCCAGACTCTCACCATTTCCACCTTTGTTTTCTTTTGGTGTTGATTCAATCAATACACTATTTTAGGAGTGTGCATTTAACTTAAACCCTTGAAATGAAGTCAACGGTGGGATTTTGTACTTGTGCCTATGTATAAAAGCTTTAAGATTGGGTGCTAAATTTCACATTTTCAGATTATGAGCATTCAACCTGTACTGCCCTTAATATCTTCTTATACATTTCAGGAACAGCTTTAATCTTTGTGTATTTTAGATACCATAATTTCTGTATCTTATCGTATGTGGCACAAAAATGTATTTCAAAAATGCAACTTCAAGATACAGACTATTCAAAATAAAACCTGAAATCATAACATACTCAGTAAGTAAAATGGAAAAAATATTTAAACTTATTTTAAGATTAAATTTGTCACACTACTTAAAAGTAAAGTAACATATCTAAAATCTTAGTATATTTTAAAGCTTGAACATGAAGTAATTCGAATTCAGGCATAATTGTGTGTGTGTGTGTCTGTGTCTGTGTATAAAGCTTTGCTCTCCACTCCTGATAATATACTTTTTTTTATAAGTCAGTTTAGGGAATCTAATACCCTTGAATGTTAGTTTAAAGTTCTCTTAGAGATAAACCAGTAATTTTCAAATTTCAGTTCAGAGAAGATAAATTTTTATTTATGATGTAATTCTCCAATTTTTCTGTCAGTGTTATGTATGTGACTGTGTTTGCTTTCTTTTCTGACTGAGGAAATTGATTAAGATAATGTGACCCTATATATAGTGGGTGATAGGGCTTGACGTACTGGTTAATACTATTTTGAACCTGATGTACCTGTATGCAGTAAGTGTTTTCTAATGGGATGGGGAAATAGATGAGGATGCCAAAGAAGATTTATGCTTCAACATAGCATAATCTTCTTAAATGTTTTGTATAATTGTGTAATTCTTTATGTTTAAGAAAGTACAATATATTATCCAATTATTTTAATTATGGTATGATAAAAAATATGGTATTTAAATGTGCTAACATATTTGCTTACAAATATTAAGTGCTAACTATGTGGAAGATTTTTGGTGATAATTATTCAGAATTTATTTATTTTCTTTTGTCAGATGATATATAATACACATTTAAGAAAGATATTCAAAATATTAGAATTGAAAGGCTACAAATATAGTTCAGTATTAAAACCCTTGTATCTTTATGAAAACGACCAGAGTTCAGACCCCAGCAATCACATTCAGTAGCTCACGAAGACTTGTAACTCCAGCTCCAAGTGATCTAATGCCCGGTTCTGATGTCTGCAGGCAAATGCCTACACACAATTGCATCCATGCATAAGGAGGCACATTAGCAAAAATTAAAATAAATCTGAAGTGTAAATAATAACTACACATTTGAAAATAGACAAATGACATTTGCAAATGAAGTGGTCTTTTCCATTGCCAGAAAGGAATTGTTTGCTTTAAAATAATTTAACAAAATGGTCACATATTAAGCAATTTAAACATATCTCCCCATTATTTAGGTGGTCAATGAGAAATAGAAAACAACTTTATTAAAACAGCTGTCAAAGTCCTTGGAGATGGCTCAGTGGGAAAGGCTACTTCATGCAGACCCTGACAACATGAGTTTGTTATCTGGGTGTAGCATAGTAGAAGGATAGAATTGGATGGTAAAATTGTCCTCTGACCACTAGATGCCGGCTGTGGCATCAATTAATCAATTGATTACAATTGACAAGATTGTTCTTCATCTTTATGCTTCTTCATCTTTATGCTAGCTGGTTTTTTTTAACCACTATTGTGACAAAATACCTGATATAAATAATTTAAAGAGAAAGGTATCTACTTTAGCTTACAATTTCAGTGGCTTCTTTTGATTCTCAGAAACTGTTGAATCCAGACCCAGGTGAGGCAGAATGCTTAGTGACAGGGTCATGTGGAAGAAACTGCTGATGAAAGGACTTCCTCATTGAGTAGTGATTCCTTGTGGGGAATTTTTCTTTAGAAAAGTTAGGTTGGTATCTTAATTACCATCTGAGATATCAATATAATTATTTCAATACTATATTTGAAATATAACTATTTCAGTCTGGCTCTGGAAAATACATCAATGAGGACAAGGAGGAGGATTTCCTCTTTGGGTAAAGAATGAGTCACAAGCCAGCTGCAGAGCATGTGAATTCAAGAAACTTCATATAACTATAACTAATTTAAAATAAGATTTAATTTCTCATTAGGAGCTATGTTTACAGGGTATGTAACTTTAATAATTTTGCACTGAAAGATAAGGTAAAAATATTCAAGGCAGTGTATTAAAATAGTGATTAATATAATATAACATATGGTTTAGTTATATTACTTCATCATAGTATAAAGAGAAAATTGTTACTTCAGGTTTTACGGACACATCTCTTCACACTTCTTATTACCTACCATTCCAGTTTATGCTTCCCATTTTGACTCCAGGATATTGCCCTACCTCATTGAAAGAGTTGAACAATGCATATATGAGATATATAAACCTCTAAACCTCCAGTCCTGTATTTTATTATTTTGAGATTTAAAAGATAGCAAAACTTCTTTAGAGCCAGTAAATTAAAGTACAGTGTTGTGGTAACAAATGCTCTTTACATTGCTGACAAGTGAACAGATAGGACAGGTCTGGCTTCTTTGGGGTGTGTTTCTACCCACCTGAAGAGGGGACGTATGCACAAGTCTTTGCTTTTGAATGTTGGTGAGAAATAGACATTCTACATGGTGTTCTTAGCATTGATTTGACTTCTTGGAGAAAATGAGATTCAGCAATACATTAAGAATTCAATAAAGCCTAAAATATAGCAAGGAAATATGTTTTCAGAAACAAATATTTTAATCTATATTTTTTAATTAAAAGAGCTACACAATTCTCCTATCCCACCCCACATGCCCCTCTACCCTGCTCAATATAAAATGTACAGGTTCTTTTCCTTCAGTTGTCAGGTTCCCACAATCAAGCTGTGCTGCACACATGAGAGCAAGAGTGGAAGTGCACAGATTACTTGTGGCAGCAATGGAGGAAGGTTATCATTACTAACTAAACAGGCTGTCACAATCATTATGAAACAGTTTCCTTGTGGCCATCCACTGCCTTTGGTTCATACAATCTTTCCACCATTCTTTCTTGATGTAACTTCTGTGATTTGGAAAGAGAGGACATGATATAGATGTGCCATTTAAGGTTAAGTAATCTTATTCTTTGCACTTTATTGGGTTTTGGTGTTAATTTCCGTCTACTGTGAATGAAAGTGTCTCTTATGAGTGTCAAGCAATGTATTGATCTATGCATATAATGATAATTCATCAGGAGTCTCTTTAATGCTATGTGTCCATTTCATAGATTAAGAATAGTAAGTTTATGATACATTTAGGAGATGGATCCAAATGGGAGGTATGTTCTGGAGGAAGTTGAGAGTTCTTGAAGGACAGATAACAATAATCAGAATAAATGATAGTTCAATAAATATTATAATACAAAAGGAGATTAGTAAATCCTCTCTTAGGACTTATAATCTGCTTAGCTAAAAGTTATTGACCACAATTACAGTTTGATTTCATCTTGCACTGTTGGACTTAAATCCAATCAGAAAGTGATTGACTACGCCCATGATACTTGTGCTACTGTTGACCAGTGCATTGGTCTTCCCAGGCCAGTGGTAACTGTAGCTGACTGGATTCACATTGGGTGTGATTACTTTTCTCCTTTGTGAGTGTACATAACACCTGTCAATAAATAATATTTCAATTATGCAATAGGGATGAAGAAGCTGCCAGGTGAAAAGCAGCTTGACTTGTTCATTTTTTACAACTCAAGTAGCTGATGTCTTCAGCTACAGTGTCTTAAAGTAAGGTTCTAATGAAGAGCAATCTGTCTCTATTTTACCACTGACTATAATGTTGATGTGTTGTTTATTTTATTTTAAATTTACTGTAAAAGTGATTTTTATAAAGTAAATGACTATTAATATGTTGATATTGTACTTATATTTTACATTTTGTGTGAGTGTACATATTTATATACCTGTGTTTTTGTTTTGCCATTGTTTTGTTTTATTTGGTTTGGGTTTCAAATGGAGTTTCTCTTTATATCCTAGGATAACCTTGAACTCTCCTGAGCTCAGGCAATTCTCCTGCTGCAACTCCTGAGTTAATGAACATGAACTGAACAATCGCACCTGGATGATTTGAGACTGTTTTAAATGATTGATGCATTTCATAAAGAGAATTTTTAAACAATGGTTACATAACAGGTATAAGGTTAACAAGTTTATATCTGTTATAGAATGGAACAATAACTGCTGTGGGATCATGCTCTTGTACACTGTAAAGATTTGTCACTCATATTAGTTTAATAGAGCACTGATTGCTCAGTAGTTAGGCAGGAAGTATATATGGGATGATCAGTAAAACTATTTCCAAATTTCGAAACAATGAAATATGGATGGTTTCTTTGTTTATAGTTTTAGTTACAAGTTGTTATGGATAATGGTCAGCAAAAAAGCTAAACAAAGGAGACTAGATTCAAAATTTTTGTTTAGAAAAGAAAAAAGAGGGGAAATGTTGTGGGATATTGTTTTGGTACACTGTAATGATTTGTCACTAATATTGGTTTAATAAAATGTTGAGTGGCCAGTAGCCAGTCAGGAAGTATAAGAGGTGTGACAAAACTAAGAGAATTCTGGGAAGTAGAAAGGCAGAGAGTAATTGACCAGCTAGCTGGACAAAGAGGAAGAAAGATGAGAATGACTCACTGAGAAAAGGTACTAAGCCACGTGGTCTTAACATAGACAAGAATTATGGGTTAAATTGTAAGAGCTAGTTAATAAAAATCTTAGTTAATAATAAGTTTATTAAATAATAATAGCTCAAGTAATATTATTGAGCTAATAGGATAAACAGTTTATAATTAATGCGAGCCTCTGATTGTTTCTTTGGGATGGAATGGTTGCGGGACTGGGTGGAAAATAAAGTTCCATACACAGATATCCACAGAGTTCTACATAAATTTAACATAGGCTTGCTGACATTGTTTATTTATGCTTCATCTTCTCATTCCTTGTACTTCACTGTCTTTAAAATATGTAGGGAATGACAGAAATGAATGGTCTGATAAACTTATACTAGATTTTGTATATTAAATTATATATACATATATATATGAAATGGAATAATATTTAACAGTTTACAATAAATAGTAATGTGTTATTAAGTTATATGGCATATGATAGATAAAATGTGTTCTACATAATCATGTAGTATAATATTAATGACCTTTACATGCATCTTGGGTACAATTATAAAGATCTCATATGTATTATCTATTGTGCATATATCCATTGATGAGAACTTGTTAGAGACTTAAAGTACAAAATATGAATGCTCATATATCATCTTCTACATGCTAATTTAGCATATTTTTCTTTCATTAAAGATTAGATAATGGATTTATCTTCTTAATAATAAGAGTATATTGTTTCAGAGACTATCAAAGATAAAACACAAGCAGTAACTTTGTGTAGTCATAATTATAATGAAACCATGGAAGATACTTACTGATACTTAATAGTAAATAAACTCAGAAGGATCATGATTATTTGAATAATACTTAGAAATATGAGATTAATAATTGCAATAAAGAAACATAAGGACAGGTCATTTTGATAAAAATATTTGTTTATACACTTGGAAACAAAATATATACTCTATAAGATAATGGAGTCATAACAAGAATTATTTCAAGCCTGACATTTCTTTACATGTGTTATAGTTGGAGATTATAACTAGACTAAACTAAATAGCAGATTATGAAGGTTAGTTTTAAAAGTCAAAGTATTTTATTTAGGAATGTTTTAACTAAGAAATTTTTATCTGTCAGGTATATTGAACATTTAGTCAACAAAATTATTTTTTGAAAAAAAGGTATTCAACATTCTCTAAGTTTCAAGTATACTGGTTCTGTAAATCATCATGAAAGGTGGTTTGTAGGGCAGAAAAATGTGAGAGAGTATATGTTTCTATGTGTACTTAAGTGTGTGAGGTTGCAGGTGGGTATTTTGAGTGTGCTGTAAAAGGCTTTATTTCTAGTAGATCTATGTGGTTCTGGGATAGTTGTGTAATTAATTTTAGACATAATTTTCTCTTTAAAACACCATTCATTGATAATATTTTCCTATCACTATAAGTGTTGCATTAAAACCTTTCAAAAGCTCAGTGTTGGGTACAAAATAGCAAAAAGATGCTATGATGATTATAACTTGTTTATGACCTGAAAAAAACTAAAATATCAGTTTAATAGGAATGATGTTCTCAAAAAGAACATGAATGATGAAAACCAATGTAAACTGAGTCAAAGTAACCATGGAATGATTTCAATGCTCATTAAATTAAGTATGAAAATCATAGATATTTTTGATATATGTGTCAACATGTTCTGAATTTTTATATACACACATGAATGTGTTAATTATTTAAGTATGATAACGTACATGGCATGTGATATAATAAAAGCCCATTACTCTTTGCCCTTAAATTAATGCAATTTCCAGGTAATTTATCATTTTAGAGGTGATTTTGCAATCTGAGTAGAATTATTACATAGGCTTGTTTCTAATTTCTTCTGCTGCTTCTCTAAAATTTAATGGGATATACAACCAATATGAATTATTTGCTGTTCTCTGAACAATAGAAATTCATCTGCAATTTGAACTTTTCATTATGTGGTAGCTTGGTCAAGAAATCCTTTCTCTACTATAAAGTGCAAAATGCACACATGCATGGTTGCTGTCTTCATCTTTTTGCTGAGAAGTCCATGCCACTGGTTCTCAACCTATGGCAAACCTAGGAGTGCTGCAACATTTTCATTGGGGCCACATATTAAAAGTACTACATATCAGATATGTACATTACAATCCACCACAGTAGCAACATTACAGTTATGAAGTAGCAATGAAGTAATTGTTATGGTTGGAGTCACCAAATCATGAGGAACTGTACTAAGGTGGCTCAATATTAGGAAAGTTGAGGGCCACTGGTCTATGCCTAATACAAGAAATAATTCTAAGTCAAATGTATAATATCTATAAAAAGAATGCCTGTCTCTCAGGATAAAGCCTTCTTATCTTGAAGATCTCTCCACACTCATTCAGAGTTTACCACCCTGAGTAATGTCTTCTATTTTAATGCTTCTGAAGACAGCCAGGTGAAAAACTGAACTCTGTACTATATTCTTTGCTTTCAGAAGAATACCATAATTTAATTGGGATGAAATTAAAATTAATAATACAGTTTAAAAGTGTGTGTGTGTATAAAACATTTTTTAAACACACAGACACACACATGATTCAAATTCTGTTGTATATTCTCTTAAACCCACATGTTCTCTCAAAGCATACATTGGCAATGTTTGGAATGTTGTTGGTGAAGCTGCTCATTTGTGTTCCCATTTGCCTGAACCCAAAATAATCACACAGAAACTATATTATTACTACTTCCTAGGCATATTAGCTCACACTTCTTATTATCTGGCTCTTATATCTTAAATTAACCCAATTCTATTAATCTTTGTATCTCCACATGGTTGTGGCTTACCTGTAAGTTTCCATCCTGCATCCAACATCTGTCTTCTGCAGCTGCTGCATGGATTCTCTCTCTCTCTCTCTCTCTCTCTCTCTCTCTCTCTTTCTAGAGATCTCTCCAGACTCATTCAGAGTTTGAGAGGGAGAGAGAGAGAGAGAGACAGAGAGAGAGACAGAGAGATTCTGGATATATTCCACCCTTCTATAGGCAAAAGCAGCTTCTTTTATTAACCAATGGCAGTAGTAAAACATATTCACAGCACACAGAGGGGAATTCCACATCACCTCCCATTTTCTGTCAAAAAAAAGGGGAAGACTTTAACCTTAACATACCCATATTACATATAACAAAACAGCTATCAAGCAAGAATTATAATTACAATATTTAATTCATTTACATTTGGCAAATTAAGGAAAATACTTCATCATTTATTCTATCTTTGTGAGTCTAAAGTTTTATATCTAATCTATCTTTTATCATAGGTGATGTGGGATTCCCCTCTGTATGGTTTAAATACCATTGGTTAATAAAGAAACTGCTTTTAGCTAATGGGTTAACAGAATATAACTAGGCTGCAAAAGATATATAGAGAAAGTAGGCAGAGCCACAGAGACACAATTGATGTTGCTGTCAAAGTAGAAAGATGCAAGCCACCAGCCAGAACCTTACCAGTAGGCCCTGAGCCTTATGGTAAAATATAAAATAATAGAAATGGGTTAATTTAAGATCTAAGAGCTAGCTAGAAATACTCATAAGCTATTGTTCAAATAGTATTACAATTAATATAGTTTCTGTGTGATTATTTTGCATTTGGGCACCTGGGAAGCAAACAATCAGTCTCCATCAAAAAACTGATGTGCCAGTGTGGGACTGACTACATCCACATAAAAGCTGAGAAAGATTGGAAGGAATTCTAGACACAAAGCTGAGAAAGATTGGAAGGAATTCTAGACACAAAAGAATAAAGTTTACTGCATATTTTGGTAGCCATATTTTATTTTTTCAGATAGGCTCTGTTTGGTGGCTGTGAGCATGGGTGCCTTGTCTCCTTTAAGAAAAGGCTTATTGAATCAGCATGAAAAACAGTGACTCCCTTGTTCATGTGGTCAGCACAAAGTCTGGCTCTTTCAGGAGGCTGAGTACTTGAATGGTTTTTGTGAGGAGCATGTTAAAAACTGCTTAATGGTGACATAGACCCACTGCATATCAAGAAATGGGGCTGTGTTCATGGTTCACAGAGGCAGTGAACAGACATCTGCCCTGTTAGACTGGGCAGAGTCTAAAGGCAAAGCAGCCTTAGTCCTAGCCACAACCCTCAGCATTTTAAGAAGTGTTCCTGTTCAGAAAAGAATTACATATATACAATAATGACAAATTCAGATAAAAAAGACCTCTAAATGGGTGACAGTGTTGGATAAATGTATGTAGGCTTGGGAGAGAAAAGAAAAATAGTATATTTATAAAAAGAAGTAAAGAATTTATAGAGAAGTAAAAGTAATATAAAAGAGTACAGACAGTTATAGAATAAAGGAGTAAAAAAAATAAGCCACCTAAAGATGGAAAACACAAAGAGAGTCTGAATTACGTATATTATTGTGTTTTCTTTGAATTTTATGACTGCGAATGAGCTAAGGATACAGAGACATTTCATTGTATAGGCTGCTAGGCTAAACCGACATACATACTGTAGAGGTACCTTCACTTCAAAATTTAGGTCTAAGGATATGTAGTTTGGGAAAGAGTTTGAATGTAATTGGTGCCCATAAGATTACAGGGGATGGCACTATTAGAAAGTCTGGCCTTATAGGAGGAAGTAATTCACTGTTTGGGCAGATTTTGAGGTTTTCTATGCTCAAAATACTGCCCAGTGTCTCAGTTCACTTCTTGTGCAAAATATAGAAATCCAGCTCCTTCTCCAGCAGTGTGTCTGCCTGCACACTGTCATGTCCCGCTATAATGATAATGGACTGAATCTCTGAACTGTAAGCCACCCAATTAAATGTTTTCCTTTATTAGATTTGCCACGGTATCTTTTCACAGCAATAAAAATCCTAACCAAAACAAGATCTTATATATGTATCTTCCATAATATATGATCTTTAAAAAATTAGTGGTATAATTGTCACTATAAAACAAAATATAAATATATGCCATTTTAATATAATTAGAGGATTAAGAAAAATCATGAAACAAATAATATTATATATTGGCAGTTACTCAAAAAATAATAGCTTCTTTCTGCTATTATTTCTTTGGTCACAGATGGACAAAATGTTTGGAAAAGCAAACATTGGGACTGCCTTCATGAACACTTATACTCAGCATAAATTTCTTATAGATAAGCATTAAATTGAAAATTGAAAACTCTATGCCTTCAGTATAAAGAATGTTGTTATGAATATGTAAAGTTAGTTGTCAGTTTAAACAAGTCTGCTTGATTGGATGTGATGTAGATTAGTTGTGAATTATCAAGCTGTATATAATATCATACACAGAATTTCCACACTTTTCTTTTGAGACAGCTTGATGTGGTAGTTGCAAACTAAATACCACTACAAATGTTCTCTTGCATCTGAATATGGAAAGAACTGGTTTTGTAACATTTGGAACTCTATTGTTTAGTGCAATGAGATCCTATATTTTATCATTTGTCAGGTTAATTGTGTAGAAGCCACAAATAATGCATTCACTTACCCAATTCAAATCTATCAGATGAATTGCTCATAACATATATAATACCATTAACATTACATACAAAAGCAAGAATAGATCACACAGTTAAGAACAAGACTCACCATGAGCCCATGAATTATTCTCATAATTAGACAGATATTCTCACAGATCTCTGATGGACCTGGGAAAACATGGAATTCTCATGAAGGTAAACACCTAACCAGGGATCAGGAAGAGCATCAGAATATGTCTGTGTGAATGCTGACAGATGTACAGCAGTACAAGCCTAAAAGAAGATGAAAATGCTTAATCTCTACTCTTAATTTCACCAAGTAAGTCACTTTTTTCCTGTTATGAAAAGGAAGTTAATTTCTGCTTTCAGGTTTTTTTTTTCCATGTGCCTTCTCCATCTAACAGCTATGAAAATGCTCATTCTTATAAACATACATATCCAGGTAAATTTATATGGACTGAGCAGATTATAATTATATATCTAGGTGTGTGTATGTGTGCAATAGTAATAATTATATTAATTTAAAAAGTAAAAACAAATTAAAACCAAAAACAAAAACCAATAATAGAATATTCAAGTATGCAAAAATATCTCAGTCTTTGTATTTTTCTGCATTTGAAGAACCACATAAGCTGGGTGGTGGTGCCACAAACCTTCAATGTACTCAGGAAGCAGAGGCAGACAGATCTTTGTGAGTTTGAGGTTAGGCTGGTCTACAAGAGCTAGTTCCAGGGCAGTCTCCAAAGCTACAGAGAAAACCTATCTCAAGCTCAAGAGACCATCTTGGAATGATGTGCACACATTTTCACTCCTTGACCTGTAAGATGAAAAAAGATGGGAGTTCATCTCACTAATTTCTCTGAATAGCTGATCATTCTGTAATAGTTCCAGGGTTCTTTTTCTTCATTTCCCTTCATTTCATTTCAAGGAGTTGTAGAAGATGCCAGATAAATGCCATGTCCATAGCCCAAGTATTTGCTGTAAACCTGAGAGTTTTAACTTGCCTCCTTGTATTTTGGTGGGTATGGTTCTTAAGTAGCACAGAGACTCTCCCTGAAAGCCCAGTGTGGATGCAGAGTACCACCTAGGTACTGATTGGGTGTTTGCTTTGATTTCTTTCATATATGTATTTTTTCCACAATTCATTCTTTGTTTTAGGCAATTACTGCATGTTAGATATACTACCAGTATTTGGGGTATTTTTTTTTTGCTAGTTAGTGCTCAAAACAACCTATCATTATGTTACCTTCAATAAGTAAATAATCTTCAGAAAAGAGAGATAAGCACAGTGCCCAAGGATTATAGATTGACAGCAAGCCTGGTAAATTTCAGTGTGAGTCTTACATTATATCATATCGTTATCCTAAGCTAATCCTGACAGTTGAGCTATTTCAATGCAAGAAAATCCAATGTATGAAAGGAAAGCCTGCAAAGAGAGATGTTTTTTTTTTTCCCTTAAGACTTTCCACACCTAGGGAGTTAAGGAAATAAAAGCTTCACATGAAATAGTTTAAAGGAAACTTTTCTCAGCCTCTGACATACTTGCATTTTAATATTAATGAAACAATTTCCTAATGTGGTTTTAGTTACTTATGAGAGAAAAGTAATTCAATGTCACAAATATTTTAAAAGGGGTTAATAAAGATTAGAATTATTTTAATGATCGTACAAATACTAAAGTTAATATCTTTAATTTCAAAAGTAAAGTTGCAGTTAATTGAAATATCTCCATCACTTATTCTAACATTACAAACTCATTTTCCATCCTTAGTGATAGTTTATTCCTTTTCTTTATTTTTACCAAATTCTTTTCATACTCTGTTCCCAGACTCTTAGTCTCTTCTGTTTCTGGAAGAAAAAAAAAAAAAAGAAAACCTGGAAAAGTTTCATTTACTTGTTAAGAGTAAATTTCAATATACAGAAACTTCTTCTCACTGAGAAGTAAATATTTGATAGTATACAATGTCCTTATCTGGCCTTATCTCGGTTGTCTTGATCTTCAGGAGGCATGATAGGGTGCCTAGCTGCTAAGGCTTCATATCAAGAACTAATAGAAATTAAAACACCTATTATAAAACCTAACTGCTATAAAAATCTAATATGCATGTCAATGACTTTTTCTTTACAGTCAAACAAACTGTACCAAATATATTATTGATTGCAGCAATGGTAATTATTGTCTATTTAATGGAATCAAGAAGCCCATAGATGATTGGCTGGCCATTTCTTTGAACGTAATTATTGTCTATTTAATAGGATCTAGAAGCCCATAGATGGTAATCTTGACATTTCTTTGAAGGTTATTATTGTCTGCTTAATGGAATCTAGAAGTCCATAGTTGATAGTATGGACATTTCTTTGAAGGATTTTTTTCAGGTTAATGGAGGTTGGATAACCTACCCTAACTGCTTAACTGAATGAACAAAAATGTGAACCCAAGCTGAGCATCAGCGTTCATCTCACTTTGAGTCTGCATGTGAATGTATTAACATCTGCCTCAAGTTCCTGCAGTCATGACTCACTTGCCTCAGTGGGGTGTATCCTTGAAGCATGAACCAACGTGAATCCAATCCCTCTAGTTTGTTACATTTTTTTTTTTCTGGTCTCATAGAAATGAACACTTACTGATGCTTCCTTTTTAAAGGTTTGAGAAAATGAGTGTTCATGGCTGACCAATTATCAGTGAAGCACAAATATGGACTTTTCTAAGAAGGAATATGGAGGAACCACAGTAATGCATTAGAATTAAAACTCTGTTCATCTTTATGTGTTAGCCATCTTTAGACCATATGGAACCCAATTATGAAATACTTTTCTCTAGGCCATCTACAGCCAACAAGAATCTCCAAGTCATTTCTAATATTGTTCAATTTTTTTAGAAACAAGCCAACTCTTTGAACAGAATTTGCCCCTTTCCTGATATGACTTTATTAAGAAAAGACTGATAATGATTCAATATTAAATAACAGTAAAATATATAGCATATAAAATATCTTATTATTGACAGCATAATTAGACTTTAAAGCAAAAGTTATAAACCCTTATTTATCAGAATCATATGATAAATTTGGGAAAAATGTGATTTTAAATTTTATTTATTGATTTATTCACTTATTTATTTATTTAGCATGTTTGTTCTTGTGCATGCATGTGCATGTGTGTGCATGCATGTGTGTGTTCATGTGCATGTGTGAATTGTACATGTTCACAGGATCGTGTATTTTTTTGTGTGGTTGCCAGTGAACATACACAGATGCCATCAGAGGCCATGGGGTGATCTTGTTTGTCACTCTTACTTTGTACCAATGAGACAGAATTTCTCATTGAAACTGGAGATAGAGTAGCAGTCAGAAAGCCCAGAATCTTTCTGTATTCATTTCCCACAGTCCTGGGAGTAACACAGTAATGTGGGTGATAAAAATTCAAGCTTGATCTGGGTGGTGGTGCACAACTTTAACCCCAGCACTCAGGAGGCAGAGGCAAGTGGATCACTGTGAGTTTGAGATCAAACTGGTCTACAAGAGCTAATTCCAGGACAGGCTGCAAAGCTACAGAGAAACCCTGTCTTGAAAAACCATAAAAAAAAAAACAAAGAAAGATTCAAGCTTGGATCCATATACTTGCACAGTAAACACTCTTTACCCACTGAGCCACCTCTTCAGTCTCCTAAACTTAAAATATAGGTATCTAAGAAAACACTTGTGATGAACTTAGGTAAAAAATTAATTAGTTTTGAAAATTTAAGTGCCATATTTGAGAATGTAAAAGACTGAGAAGTTGGCTCAGTGGGTATGGACACTGGAGGAATAATATATATATTAGCTCATAGAGATCATGAAGATATTTGTAGTTATCTCATTCAGGCTAAGTGACAAAATTTTTTTCCAGTGGAGTGTCAAGGGGTTCATCAACCATAGAAAGAACAGGTTCCAATGCTGGGGAGTAGTTAGTGAACACAAAACAGATGCCATGTTGTGTTTGTGCATGTGTGTTCTCTTTTTGTTTGGTTTGGTTTCATTATTTTTTTTATTTGGATTTTATTTTTTCATTTTTGTTTTCTTTCTATTAATGAGAGAAAAAGAGAGAGAGAACATGAAGATGCGTGAGAAGAAAAGTGGGGAGGGCCTGAGAGAAGTTGGAAGGGGAGAAAGAATATAATAAAACCTATTGTATGAGAAAATTTAAAAGAAAATTAAAATGAAAAAGACAATATCCAGGCAATATTAAAATAAAAAATAAGAAATAAAAGGACAATATTAACGCTTTCCTTTAACCTTTATTACCTCATTTCTGGTGGAAGTTTAGCATGGGTCTCGTTAGCAGGCAGGGAGTTCAGTTTGACAGTGAGAAAGATGCTGTGGTGTTGTTTTAAAATGTTATATGAATTTTAACATAATACTCAGCTCATTCTTATCTTAGCAGAAAAATAAATGCCTTATTACTTTTACATATGTGAAAATGACCTCATAACTATGAAGTTGTTTTTTAATGGCTTGATACTGTTTTAAATTATGCCTCAGAATAAGTGAAATCTGTTTTACAAAATGCACAAAAAAAATCAGTTAAAGTAGACTTCAAAGACTACTATCCAAATTGGGAGAATTCTTACAGTAAAATTTCTGGAGGAAATTAGATTTTTGTTTGTTTTGTTTTGTTTTTTTTTTGTACATTAAACTGAGAAACTGCAAAACTTTCACATTAATCCAAACTAAATATGGATAGTGAGTTATTCCTGATAAGAAAAGCAAAAAAGCTATCTAGAATCAGTATACAGTCCTGTTCTTTTTAATCTTCCTCTAAAACATTCTGTAAGCCTCCATAAAATCCTCTTGTTGAAGTCAAGCAAAATTCAGCTTATCATTTTCATCTCTGTCCAATATTTTATACTTTATCCCCTGCTGGCACTTGTATATTCAGAGTTACTGTATCTTTTACTTACCTTCTTTTACTCAAAGTTATCTACTAAAATACCAAATGCCAGTGGTCAGGAAGTCTTCTCAAAGACTGTTTCTTAAGGACCCCTTGCTCATCATTTTTAACAAATTAGTTAGTCGATAATTATGGAATTAATCCCTTGCTGACCAATGTGATTTTTTGAAGAAGTACATAGCCAACATTGTATTTTATGATTCACAAATTATGCTAGGCAACAACCATGAGCATCTTCAGTACAAAGCTGAGTTCTCCAGGAGGCTACTAGTCCAGCTTCCATTTGAATGAAGAAAAGCTTCTGAAAGCTCATGAGAAATAAATTATACTGAATCTAGAACCCTGGAGTAACCCTGCTAGATAGGAGTCACTGCAGTTTTTTGGTTACTTCTAATTTAAATGCTTATATTTGACCCTACTGAAAGAAAACTGTTTTTATTCACTTCCATTTGATTCATTTCAAATATACATTAAGTTTATGTTAAATTTTAAAGTGAGTTTAAATCTACCATACAGAGAGATGCAGATATATCTGTGGTTAACAGCTCTTGCAGCTATTCCAGAAGACCTGAGTTCTGTTCCAAGTACTCATGTCACTCAGTTCACAACCTCCTGCCTTTCCAGGTCCATAGATTCCAATGCCTTCAGGCATCAACTGGTACCCACACACATATGACATATACTTATACAAATACATACAACACATAACTAATAGTATCTTTTGAAAAGCTTTTAAAAATCTACTCTAGAATTAAAACTGAAAGGTAAAGTGCAGTATCATGAATGTGCTTTATACTGTATGTAAATGAAAATCTGGGTCAAGGAATGAATCTAAAGAATCAAACATTCTTTAAGACAGTTTGTTGTGCAGAAAGTCAAGAGCTTCAACATTTATGAACACCGATAAGAGAGTCTTATGAAATAGATTTTTATAATATCACCAACATTTCATGGAACTATTCAAGGATAAAATCTTTGAGCAATTTCCTCAAAACCTAATACTTAGAAAAGGCTACGATAGAAAAGATAAACCCATAGCCAGAAACCCAGCTTTCTGAGGCTTAAATACCTATTCTGTCTGTTTGTGAAATACCAGAGACAAAATCAGGATACCATGTATCCTTTATTTAGCTCCTATTACAAGTGATTTCTGATTTTTCTTGTACAATTAATTATGTTAACTAGTCAAACATTTTTGTCTTCAACTTCAGAGATTTTATGTGAAATTTCAATTGTTAAACTTATCAGAGTGGCTAAACAAATTATAGTAATTTGTTATTGTAACAGGATGAGCAGGCTGCTTGTCGTCCCAGCCGCCCACTAGCTTACACCTGAAATAATAACACAGAAACTGTATTCATTTAAACACTGCCTGGCCCATTAGCTCTAACTTCTTATTGGCTAATTCTTACATCTTAATTTAACCCATTTCCATTAATTTATGTAACACCATGTGAGTGTGGCTTACCGGCAAGATTCTAACTAGCATCCATCTCAGGCAGGAGATCCATGGCATCTCTCACTCTGCCCTTTGTCCCAGCATTCAGTTTTATCTACTCTGCCTACCTAAGTTCTGTCCTATCAACTAGGCCAAGGCAGTTTCTTTATTCATTACCCAATGAAAGCAACACACAAACAGAAGGAACTCCTACACCATGTTATTAGTGATTAAAATGTTTGGCTATTCTCTTCTTATGTTTATTCATATTTCTTTCCTATATTCTAGAAGCACTCAAGAAACTTAAAACTAGAGATTGATTTTTTAGACAAACAAACAAACAAAGATAAAAGCAAACTCATGGACCTTTGTCAAATTAGAATCTTGCTAAATGTGGTAACAATCTAATTTGTTGATAGTTGCAAGAAAGAAGATTTGTATAAACAGAAACTGCTCTTTCATTCTCTGCCTCCCAGTCTGAAATAATCACATAGAAATTATATTAATTATAACACTGTTTGGCCTGTTAGCTCAGGCTTCTTATTAGCTAACTCTTACATCTTAACACATATCTATTAATCTATGTATCGCCATGAATTTGTGGCCTACCAGTAAGTTTCTGGCACGTACTTCTCCTTTGGCAGCTACATGGTATCTCTCTGATCTGCCTCCTATCTCTATATATTTCTTCCAGCATAGCTATATTTTGCCATGCTATTGGCTGAAGCAGCTTCTTTATTAACCAGTGGCAATAAACATACTCATAGAATATTGAGGGAAATCCCACATCATCTCTTCTTTTCTGTCTAAATAAAAAGGAAGGTTTTTAACTTTAACCTAGTAAAACTACCTATAACAAAATAGTTTCCAACAAGGCTTATAGTTACAATATTTAGTTTATTTGTATTTGTCAAAATTAAGGAAAATACACTATCATCTATTTTATCTTTGTGAGTCTGAAGTATTATATCTAATTTACCTTTTATCATAACTAAGGAAAGCTATAATTATCTGTCTTAAAGTCTTTAAAGACACCAGAAGGATATAATATTACCTAAGTAAACAGGAGGTCAAGATACCATTATGTTGGTTTAACTTAGCAGCCCACAGAAACAAATGTCCCTCTGCAGTCAACTTTTAAAGAAAACCCAATAATATGTATTTTTGATCTTTATGTGGCTAATATTTTACTTTATTACATTTTCATATTTAATTTTCTTTACTCATTTAATCTAGGAATATCTGTAATCTTTCTTTTGTCTCATAAATCCATGTATATCCATCCAACACTCTTACCCATTTAGAGATCTTTTAATCTAAATCTGTCTTTATTGTATATATGAAATTGTTTTTACCAGGAAAGCCTTTTTAAAAAAATTGCTAAGTGAGCATAGCTAGGACCAACTCTGTGGCCTGCTTGTTTGCTCCACCCTATCCAACATGGCAGAGGTGTGCTCACTGCCTCTGCAAGCCTCTTACCATCCTATCTTAAGGGACACAGCAGATTTATGTCACCATTAGGCAATCTGTAACATGCTGCTCACAGACTCCATTTAAGTCCCAAACCTCCTGAAAAAGTCAGAGTTATTCATGCTGCCAGCACAAACTAGAAAGCTGTCTCTCAAAGAAGCCATGCAGTTTTTATTATTAACACTGATTAAGGAAGCCTGATATTAAAGGAGTCCTGCCTCTGCTCACTGTCAGCAAACAGAGGCTATCTGAAAAAGAAAGAATAAAAGAAAGAAAGAAAGAAAGAAAGAAAGAAAGAAAGAAAGAAAGAAAGAAAGAAAGAAAGAAAATGTGGCTTCCTTCCAAGAAGCTGTGCTTGGCTCCCGTTTTTGTGGGTCTAGAATCTCTTTTACCTTTTTAAGCTTTTTTTTTAGCTCTTCTGCAGATCCATGCCCCAGACAGTGGATGCCATTTTGTAAAAGAGACTGCTCTTTCATTCCCGGCCACCCTGACTCGAATAACCACACAAAAACTTCATTAAATACAACACTGTTTGGCCTATTAGCTCAGACTTCCTATTAACTAACTCTTAAATTTTAAATTAACCCATTTCTATTAATCTGTGCATCACCACATGGCTGTGGCCTATCAGTAAGTTTCCAGTGTGTCCTTCTCCTTTGGCAGCTACATGGTGTCTCTGTGATCCGCCTACTCTCTCTATGCATCTCTTCCAGCCTGACTATATTCTGCCCTGCTATTGACCAAAGAAGCTTCTTTATTAATTAATGGTAATGAAACATATTTATAGCATACAGAGGGGAATCCCACATTAGATGTGGCATTAAATTAAGTAGTAATACTTTCTTAAATGCTTTGGTATTTATATTTGTCCATAAAGGTACAAAATGATGATATGCCTTCAGAGATAGAAATACTGTTTCTAGATATTCTTAACTCCAAATATGATAAATAACAATATTGAGTTATGGTATGTGAGATATATAGAGAGGTCTTATAAATATACCCAATTTAAATTGGATCATTTGTTTTCTTGACTCTGTTCTTTTCATTCAATGTTAGTGCTGCATATTACTCTTTTATATAATGTAAAGCTACCAAAAATATAAGTAAAAATAACTAAGAAATATTTTATGTGGTCATATCCCAACACATACATACAAGTAATATTATGCAGACTAAGAAGTTTGTAGATATGCATTAAGGAATATATAATATATTATATCATAATTAATATTTACATATGTAGTTTGGAATGTATATATAAATATGCATATATGTATTGTGTATATATATGAAACACATGATAGATTAGATAGATAGATAGATACATAGATAGATAGATACATAGATAGATAGATGATAGATAGATAGATAGATAGATAAATGATAGATTTATTGAAAAATAATATGGCTATAGAGTTGACAGAGAGCAAAGAGGTTTATATGAATGAGTTTGTAGAAAAGAAAGGGGGAAGGAGAAAATTTTGTAATTACAATTTCATCTCAAAAAATAAAAGAAATAACTTTTGTACAACTGCTAAATATTCAATAGTCTCAGCAATTAGAGAAATGCAAGCTAAAACTGTTTTGAGATTTCATCTTGCCCCATGAGAATACTTATGGTTAATAAAGCAAATGATGACAAATGCTAGGGAAGATGTGAAAAGAGGAGAGTCCTCATTAATTTTTGATTTGTTCACAATCTGGAACAGACACTGGAAATCAATTCGGAGGACTGTCAAAAACCTAAAATACATCTTCTGTATGATCTAACTATACCCTCTTTGACATGTGCCAGAAGGACTCAGTGTCCTCCCCAACAAATACTTGTTCAGCCATAATTACTCACCCTCTATTCACAAAAGCTAGGAAATAGAAACATCTAAAATGTCCTTATGAATGGATAATAAAAATATGATACATATGAAAAAGGGATTTGAGTCATTTGTAAATTAAAATGAAATCTTGAAATTTGAAGGCGGATGGTTAGAACTAGAAAGGATGAGCATGAGTGAGGTAACCCAGACCCAGGGGGCCAAACACTGTATGTTCTCTCTTAACTGTGGCTCCTAGCTATGTTTCTTTACATGTGAGTATATAACATGGTTAAACCGCAGTAACAAGGAAAATAAACAGTTTATTGTAGGTGGAGGAAGGAACCCTAGAGGGGGGAACAGTAGGACACAGATAATAGAAAGGGAATAATGAGAAAAAATGGGAGAGTAACTAGGAAAATGGAAGGAAAGCAAGGCTAAGGGAGAAGAAAGGAAGGGAAGAAGGATAAATAACACTAAGGATGTTTGAAAAAGTATGAGGGATACATGCTATTTTAGCTTTCTTCTTAAAATACATAGAAAATGCACAATTTTACATACACACGTATACACTCCTATATTATATAAACACACATACACACAATACACACACACACACATATACATCCAGTACTATTCCTAAAATACATTTAACCTGCCAAATGACTAAATAATTTTAAATAAAAATCATAACACAATTTATGACATTAGAGTCTTCAATTTAAAAATGTACATTATTTGACCTGAAGTAGAGATATATCATATATTTTACATCACTTCTCAAAGATTAAATTCTGTATTAGATTATGGTATAGGTTTGATATTTATTGCTCCTAATACAAACACATTAGCATACTACTGATGCAAGACTGGGAACTTAGGAGATACAATGAAATACCTGAAATTCCTTAGAGATTTAAATATGAATGTATTTTAAAAAGATAATAAAGACTACACGTATGTAAAGAAGAGACAGAAAGAGTAAGTGAAGGAGAGGTGTTTTGGTATTTATTAAACTTTTTGCTTAAATGGAGAAAATGGCTTTGATATGAAAATGATGCCCACATTTGATTTTTATTTGTGATTTGATGTAAGAATCAGTGACTCTGCTGCTTGTATCACTAATGGGGAAAAGGATCTGCTTAAACATTGTTACAATGTTGTTAATGGATTACATAACTTATAAATTCCTTTAATCTCTAATATTCTATGAATATTAGCTTTCAGTTATTAATTGATTAATCCTTGGAAGAAAGAAGCAAGGAAAGGAGACTTAAATGTTTTTCTCTATGTTTGTAGACACACCATGAAATCAATTGATTGTCTTATAGGCAAACCTCAGGAGAAGCCTAGGTACAGAGACAGGACACTGCAGCTCTCCTGCCAGTATTAATTATTTTAATATATCACTTTATTTATTCTCCTTTATAAATATTCTAATCTAAAAAAGCTTGAACTCTGAATGAACATATTCATGTGATATATAGTGAGTACAAAATTATAAACAAAGAAATATACACAACTTTGGTCTTTTATGATTTAGAAGAAAGAATATGAATAACCACTTAATGTTGCCATATGAAGTTTCATTGAATTCAGTTTCATAAAAAAAAATCACTCCACTCCACAGACCTTTATGACACTACATAACATTGATTTGAAATGTAGTGTAGTGATTAGTCTCAGCCAGCAGAGATTACTGTGTATAATTAGTTTTAGTGACTCAGAAAAAAATATCATCTATAGTGATTGATGATACTCCAGCTATGAATGTGAGAGTCAATAATTAAATTAAATTACTTTCAAAGCATGAGAAGAGTTTATGCCATTTTAGGAGCTTAAATTATCCTTATCTCAACAACTGTCAGCTATGTTTCACTCTCAAATTTTATTGAAGTCTTGTTCCCTACAATGGACTTATATCCAATTTCTATAATGCAATAATTAGTGGTGAAACTTCACACATAATATATTTGCTATTTTGCATAAACATTTGTGATATACTATCTTCAAACAATTCTTCCTTGGGGATGTTTTAGAAAATGTGTCCTATTGTAAACAGTGACTTTACCTTTGTCCTCTGAGACTGGGATGTTTAGCTTTAAAACACATATTTGTTTGTTTGGGTGGTTGGGTGGTTGGTGGATTGTTTGGTTTTTAGCTGTAACTCTGTGTATATGTGCACATTTATGTACAAGTACTCACAGAGACCAAGAAAGGATGTCAGTTCCCCAGAAGATATACTTTTATTTTACATTCCTTGGTTGGCCCTTGGGCTGTTAACTCTGGGAACTGTTATTTTTTGTTGTTGTTGTTTATTTATTTATTTACTTGTTTGTGCTTTATTTTATTTTCAGTTGATTTAGTATGCACCTTCCTAGGACCTTTGTCTGTGTTTGTTTTTGTTTACTAATGGTCATTCAGATACCACAGGCAGAATCATTTATTTCAGCTACTAAACACTAACAGCCTCACTTCACAACACAATTTTACTTTTAATTATATAAAGATATTTAAAAAGTCTCACTTTCTTAAATTTCAGTAGGGTTGGGGCATCTGTTTTTCATTTATCCACTTCTACTGGCTGCAACCTACTTGAGGGCAGTAATACTCACTTTTTGAGTTCAGGTATTTGAGCTCTTACTTTAGGTTTTCACAGCAAATTATCGATGGTTATAAGAAAGCTCTACTCACCCAGGGTTAAAGTTCATTCTTTTTTATAGTAAGGAAGCCACTTGTTCATCCTGGCCACCCAGAACCAAGATAATCATGCAGAAACTACATTAACTAAATTATTGCTTGGCCCATTAGCTCTAGCTTCTTAATGAATAACTCATATATTAATTTAACCCATCTTCATTAATCTGTGTATCGCCACATGGCTGTGGCTTACTGGGTAAAGTTCCCAGCATCTTTCTCCAGCGGGCTACATTGCTTCTCTCTGACTCCACCTCCTCTCTCCCAGCATTCATCTTAGTTTTCTTTGCCTAGCTCTGTTCCCCTATAGCTCTTCTATAGGCCTAAAGCCTTTATTTATCAATGCTATTCACAGCATACAGAAGGGAATCCCACAATACTTTTTTGTGACTTTTTCCCTCAAATATCTTTTAAGTATAGTTATCTAAACTTTTATATAAGCTATAAGGCATTCATTTTTCTGAAGAGCAATCTACTTACTACCCATGATGTACTTTTAAGGCAATGTCATTGACTCCAACATTTCAAAAACAGCAGGAAGAAATGGTATTTGGATTCCTGAACTAACATAGTACTTTTATCAAATTGCCTTGAAATATGTCTCTCTGCTTCTTCCTTTCAGTGCCTGCTGTTGGCTCATGCTTAATGTTTCTTCCACTGGCAGATACAATGAAGCTTTCTATGATCAATTAGTTGAGTTTAGTCATGGAATTCTTTTTCCTCTTATGAAAATATATTGAAATGACAGCCTACTTTTGTTTCTTACTTTGCTAACCCCACCACATACTTTGTGAATTCATCAACTATATTTAATTTTTTATAAATTGTTCTGACAGAAGAATAAGCATCATAAAATTCCAATGAGTATGTCTAACCAGAAGTCCTACAAAAACTTATTTATAATTATGTTTCCAGTTATTTCAGCTTAATACATGATAATAATTAAGTTTTATGTTAGGTTGTAGATACAGTCATCCATCATTGAATAGTGGGATATGCAGTTAGGTGATTTCTACATTAGGCAAATATCATAAGTTTACTTATAGAATCTAAATGGTGCATCTTAATCACTCAGTGAAACTTCTTGATCAAATCAAAAGCTAAATTTCATATAATCTATATTATGCTATGTCTGGCATAAAAAATATACATCATTTGCAGACTAAAATGCATTTATTAAGTGAAAGAACTACAGTCTAATATAAAGAAAAAATAGAAATGCAATAACAAATGCCATAGTCATTTACTCTTGAACATCATTTACTATATATAATGATGTGCTGTAATTATCTGTGATAGGCAGTATAGAATGTTTATTTGAACTGGCATCACCACAAGCACATGAATGATCCACTGTGCTGGTAGCTGTTATGGCTGTTCCATCCCCAGGAAATAACTCTTCAGCTCTATTACAAATTCAGTAAGTATGTGGTCTGTTGCTGATGAGGTATCATTGTATTGGGGGTATGTACCTATATGTTATATATTTTGTGCAATATGCATTACAATATATAGTAAGAGCCATCACATTATGTCTTAAATATCAAACATGAAATATCAAATACCTCAAATTATATAATCTACATATGACATATTATCAATTGAATCTGAAATAATGTAACAGCAGGAAAACTTTATTTATGTTGCTAATTTTCCAAAACAATTTTCGAAATTCTAATTTTTTTCTTTCAAAAATTTAAAAACTCTGATTTGCTTAACCATTGTCTATCGTTATATTCTAAGTTTTCTAACTCTTCGTTCTGAGAACTTGACTCTTCTATTGAACTCTTTAAAGGGACAGATAAGATCATATTCTATAGTCCAATTTTTAAAATACATGGTCTCTTTCTCAGTAAAGTCATCCATAAGTGATGTTTTCATGCCTCCCTTAGAAAACAGCCTCTGAATATAGAGTTCCAGTGTGACTCAGTCATCATACCAACTGCTAAATCAGTATTTTCATGAATAAGTGACTCAGATCAAAGTCTTTCAGGCATACCCTGAAAGACATTTATATCATTAATATCACTATCCATTCAAACACTAATATCACTATCCATTCAAACCAAACTTTATCATCTGTGACTGTGTGACTATAGATTCATCTCTTTCTGTTCTAGTTAATACCTTCTGATCTCCAATTGCTTCTCCGTACTACACAAAGAATAGCAGTTTTACAATAGTATTAGTTTGAAATGATCTTTAAAACCTCTTCAATGAATTTTTATTTTCTTTAGGGCAAGAAGACAAAATCCCTCATTTGACATACAAGTCCTGCTTCATGTTGCCTCAGCTGACTGAGCATATCTGATACAATGTTTATAATGTGCAATCAGTTGATCTGGGTTCAAGTCAAAATGTTGCCCTGTATTATCTTGTGAACTACTTCAGCTATTGTGTTCTCTGGACCTTAGTTTCTAAATAAATTGTGAGTTGTTACTAACTTCCATATTACTTAAAACATGAACATGGTAATTAATAGAAAGCACACACAAAATACATAAATTTGTTGGTTTTATTACTTTTTCATTGCATTATTATTGCCCTTACATTTTCCATAAGATAGCCATAACATTGCTTGTTTTAATTGTTGTTCACACACAGAACTTTAGTCCACCCCTCTTTAGCTTTTATGTAGGCAGCTTCCTCTGCCTGGAATACTTTGCTGTACTCAGGCTTTATTATCCCTGACATAAGTTCTTCTACCTCATCCTTCAAGTATTAACCTTATGAACCTTTTCTAAAACATTAAGTTATTCTAATACTTCAAAGTGATTTCTGCTTTCATTAAAGGGTCATGCACCCTTCTAAAATATATATTTTCAATTGAACAGATATTTTTGCTACTAATTTTATCATTGCTCTGGAAATGTAAAATGGGTATTATAATTATTTTCTCACTGATTTCTTGAAAATTATGTAAAGTGCTTCATGTAGTCATATTAGAAGAATTATGCTGTCATTTCTGGGGATATTTTTTCTGTTTTAAGTGCTTATTTAAATTTTCTTCATGAAATATAACTTTATTTAATCTTTCCTTTTCCCCCTACTCTGCCCAGATCTCCCCACCACCTTCCCCATTTCATATTCTCCCTCTCTTTTTAAAACACAAACAAGAAAACCAACAAAACCCCAAAGCTATCACAATAAATTTGGCATGTACTTTTTATCACAGAAAGAGTTTAAAGAGAATAATTAAAAGATTTTTGATTTCCCTAAGGGAATACACCTACCTGTGCCAGAATTTGCTCTTATTTGTTCTGTTAGTGATATCTTATATGTTTCAAACTACAACAAAACAAAACAAAAAGATAATACTGTTGTTCTTGGTTTCATTAATCCATAGAATACCAAACAATGGTATATCTCCTATGGCATTACTAAATATTTTAATTTAATCTCTTTAAATTTCTTTAGTACCAAAAAAAAATATTGTTGCTACAGTTTGAATCTTAAATATCTCCTATGCACTTTATTTTAATGACTTGGTGTTCACTGAAGTACCATCAGGGGCTGGAAGACCCATAAGGGTTCTGGTATAATAAGAAGTCTTTTGACTGAGACAGAATGAAGCATACAAAACAGAAAAAAAAGAAGTCTTTTGGTAACTGGTACATGCTTGGTACAGAACAATTATCTATATTCTGTAAATTATATTTTAAATAAATGCTGATTGGCCATTAGCCAGGCAGGATGTATAGGTGGGACAACCAGTCAGGAAATAGAGGTGGGGCAAGGAGAATAGGAGAATTCTGGGAAGCAGGAAGCTCCTTTGGCATTCCTGTCCAGACACCAAGGAAGCAGGATGTGACCTGCCCCGCCGAAAAAGGTACCGAGCCATGTAGCTAACATAGATAAGAATAATGTATTAATGTAAGTTGTAAGAGCTAATATGAAGCCTGAGCTAATGGGCCAATCAGTTTATATCTAATGTAGACTCTGCGTGATTTTCTTTGGGACTTACTGGCTGTGAGAACTGGGCACGACAGAAACCCCAACAAGCAGCTCCTCATGTTACCCATGCCCTCCAAGAGGAGTAAAGTGCATTTCTTTGCTCTCCTTTGGTCCTTGGGTATAAGATTGTTTCAGTCCCTATAAACACTACAACCAGCAGAGAAACAAACTGCAAGAAGCAAGAATAAAATTTGTCTCAGCACAACTTAGCTGGCCTGATTCAAACTTGTGGAGTCTAACACTATGCTAGTTTGTTTTAGGTATATTTAAGTATAGTACAATTTTTTGGAAAAAAAAGTTTCAATGTATGCTTGGGAACCTCCTTCAGCCAATGGCCTTTGAGTTTCTGGACTAGGTTGGGCATGGTATAATAATTGCATGGGATAATAGGTAGATTAGTATGAGTTTACTCATACTTGTCAACTGCTTTTATACACAATAGAGTACTACACAGCAGTAAAAAAAAATAATGATATCTTGAAATTTGCAGGTAAATGGATGGATCTAGAAAACAAAATGTATTTTGTGAGGTAACCCAGACCCAGAAAGATAAATATAATATGTACTCACTCATCAGTGGCTTCTCGACATAAAGCAAGAAAATACCAACCTACAGTCCACAACCCCCAACAACCTAGACAACAAAGAGGACCCTAGGAGAAGCATACGTGGATCTACATAGGAAAGAGAAAAAGACAAGTTCTTATGAGTAAATTGGGAGTGTGGAGTTCATCAGAGATGAAAGAAGGGGAGGGCGAGAAAGGGAGGGTAGAGGAGAAAATCTGTAGCTCAATAAAAACAATAAAATTATTAAAAGGAAGAAAGAAAGAGTAAAATTTAAAAATACTGAGGACAGCTTATGTTGGTAAGGATGCACTGGTGGGAGTGCAAACATTAACAATCACTTTAGAAATCAATGTGGTGATTTCTCAGAAACTTAAGAATCAATCTACCTCAAAACACAGCAATACCACTCTTGGGCAATATAGTTGGGAGGAGAAGGCTGCATTCCCGGCGCCCAGTTAGCTTATGCCCAAAATAATTTCACAGAAACTGTATTCATTTAATTACTAACTGGCCCATTAGTTCTAGCATCTTATTGGCTAATTCTCACATCTTGATTAACCCATTTCCATTAATGTGTATCGCCACTTTACTGTGGCTTACTGGCATGAGTCTAAGCAGTGTCCGTCTTGGCCAGAATCATGGCATCTGCCACACTGCCTTCTCTCTCCCAGCATTCCGTTCTGTCTACTACACCCACCTAAGGGCTGCCCTATCAAAAGGCCAAGGCAGTCTCTTTATTTAACCAATGAAAGCAAAACACAAACAGAAGAACCTCCTACACCAGGGCAAATTCCCATAGGATACATACCCATACTATAAGAACATTTGCTCAACTATGTTCATAGCAGCATTATTTGTAATAACCAGAACCTGGAAACAACCTAAAAACCCCTCAACTGAAGAACAGATAAAGAAAATGTGTTATATTTATACAATGGAGTATTACTCAGCTGTAAAAATCAATGACATCATAAAAGTTGCAGGCAAATGGACGGAACTTGGAAAAAAAACATTCTGAATGAGGTAACCTATATTCAAAAAGACAAACACAGTATGTACTCACTCATAAGTAGATATTAGATGTAATGTAAGGAATAACCAGTCTAAACACCACAGTTTCTGAGAAGCTAGGTAATAAGGAGGACCCTAAGAGGGATGCATGGGAGGGGATTTTGATGATATCTTCTGGGTAAATTGGAAATGAAGGGGGTTTTAAAGTGGAAGGGGGTGGGAGATGAAAACACGAGAGAACTGAATGTTTGTTGGGGGAGAAGGACAGATTAGGAGAGCAATGAAAGAGAGATTATGATAGAGAGAGCCATTATGGGATTAGTGAGAAACCTGGTGCTAGGGATATTCCCAAGAATCCACAACAGTGATTTCAGCTAAGTCTCCAAGCAAACTTTTCCTTTTTTAAGATGGCTGCTCCAGTTATTTATCATGGTGAAGGACTGCTGACTAATATGCTCCTGTCGTAACCTAACTAGCATTTTGTATACTGAATAATGAAACTCTTTTTTTTTTTTTTTTTTTTTTTTTGCGAGACAGGGTTTTTCTGTGGCTTTGGAGCCTGTCCTGGAAATAGTTTGAGGAACAGCTGGCCTCAGACTCACAGAGATCCGCCTGCCTCTGCCACCCTACTGCTGGGATTAAAGGCACAGCACACACCACCACCGCCCAGCTGAAAGTCTTCTTATATACCTTCATTATATTAGCTTAAACAAGATTAAAATTAAGCAATAGGCTTACAAAATTAATTATTATTCTAGTATTTGTTATAATAGAAAAATAGTTTATTTCACTAAGTATTTTCATCATCAAATATCATATGCAGTATGATATCAAAATTAAATAATCCTCTATATTACTTTAAACTAATGCTCTAACACAATAGAAAAATAATTGTCTTAGTACATTTCTATTGTCCTGACAAAACACCATGACCAATATAAAAATAAACGGGGGCATTGTTTTGGGGCAATAATTAGGAGCTTACATATGATCCATAAGCATGATGAGGCATAAGAAAGAGAGCCAAGTGGAAATGGTGTGGGCTACTGAAACAACAGGGATCATTGACACTCCCCCTCTTACAAGGCAGCACTGCCCTATCCTTTCCAAAGACGTCCACCAACTAGGGACCAAGCATTTGAATATATAAAACTATGGAGGCCATTTTCATACAAAACATAACACTAATGTTTTTAAACTCGATATAGAATTACCAATTATGGAATGAAAAAGGGGAAAAACAGCCTCATTCTTTCCTTTTTTTAAATAAATTTTTATATTTATTTATTTATTATGTATACAATATTCTGTCTGTGTTTATGCCTGCAGGCCAGAAGAGGGCACCAGACCCCATTACAGATGGTTGTGAGCCACCATGTGGTTGCTGAGAATTGAACTCAGGACCTTTGGAAGAGCAGGCAGTACTCTTGACCTCTGAGCCATCTCTCCAGCCCAATTAGTGGTTAATTTCTTTTTTCTTCTGTCTTGTTTTTTTGTTTTGTTTTTTGTTTTTTTTTTTTTTTGGTTTTTGGTTTTTCGAGACAAGGTTTCTCTGTAGCTTTGGAGCCTGTCCTGAAACTAGCTCTTGTAGACCAGGCTGGCCTCGAACTCACAGAGATCCACCTGCCTCTGCCTCCTGAGTGCTGGGATTAAAGGCGTGCGCCACCACCGCCTGGCTCTCATTCTTTCCTTAACATTTATAGATTTGATATAAACAAAGTTTGCAGAGTTTGAATGTCCAAGAGATCTCAGTCCTGTCCAAAGAACTACAGGGAAATAATTAATACTGAGAGTAGGCGAAACAGTTCTCTCCAGAGGAAAGCACACCAATTCATTTTCAAATATCAAATGGTGAGCCAGGATTGTGCATGTTATATCTTGGGCTGTATATGTACATGCACATGCACATATGAGAACAATAACAATTAGAAAATAAGTCATGGATATTAAAGAGAGCCAGGAACAGTATATGGAAAGATTTGGTGAGGAGGTAAGGGGAGGGGAAATGATATAATTAAACTATAATCTTAAAAATAAAAGAAAAATTATTTAAAAAACAAAGAATAGTTTTATGGTTTACTGATCAAAAAAGAGTTTTGAGTTTTGGGTTTGTTGATTCCTTCTCACACCCATAATAAAATGGAGATCTTGTCTATATTTTAATATCCAGAAGCAATTAAAAAGTCACTCAATGAAACACAATGTGGCTTCCGTGTTCTTGAGAAGGCATGGTGTATTTCATAACTCATAGTCTCCTAAAGAACAAGACACTTACCCAATAGTTGTTATGGGATAAATGAAGGACAAAGGGGACTGAGTCGACACTGACTGGCAGCTGTCAGTGTCATCACCTCTCTGTAAGACCAAAGACTGCTAGTAACAAGATGTGGTCACTCTTTCTTATGTCCTATATCTAAAGGATGTGTTGCAGTGAAACAAAATTTGGAATAAACTCTACATATAAGGAACAATTATGTTAGGAGTCAGAAATCAGAGAGAACAGAAAACCCTTTTATTAAACTCCCTAGTTTTTTCTCTCCAATCAGAATTGGAAGCAATATTTTCATCCTGTGTGCTCTCAACTAGCTTCAAAACCACAGTATAATTCACAAGTTTCCTAAAATCTCCACTTCGGAATGTTACTACATGATTGTATCTGGTGCTGTTCTATCAGTTCATTTTTGTTGTTTTGTTTTTTTCAAGACAGGGTTTCTCTGTAGCTTTGGAACCTGTACTGGAACTCACTCTACACCATGCTGACCTCAAATTCACAGAGATTCACCTGTCTCTGCCTCCAAAGTGATGGGATTAAAGGTGTGCACCACCACTGTCTGGTTTCTATGGGACAAATTTAAAAAAAAAATGTATTTCATTGAGCATGACTTCTGACTTCAGCCACATTTGGGGCATGATTTTGTATTTATTCAAGCTCAACACTTAATTTAATTTTTCTCCACCTAAGGAGGAGACAATGAAGAAATACTCCCTAGTAAGACCCCTTAACTAACATTGCTTAACTACTGAAAATTCCCCCACCTTTTTCAACATAGTCACAATTTCTTCATTTGGAAGGCCTTCTGGAACTACTACTCAGGCTGTATTACACCTTTTAATTAAAAATTTTTTATGCTAGTCTGCAATTTTCTTTTACATATTTTTCATCAGTGAAACCAAGGACATATCAAGAAAACAGCCTGACATTCCTTGCCACAACCTACATCAGTATCACTCATATTAGAACCTTATCTCAAGAGATCAGGAACTTGTTGCAATATTCCTTGAATCTTCTCATTTAGTAATAAGATAAAAAGAGTCTTCCATAAAAGTGAATAGCACACAGGAGTGAGGGAAGGCTTAAACTAAGAATCCTACAATGGAAGATAGGCTGTTATCTCCCCTAGAGATCCCTTGTGTGTCAGCCATGAAGCAAGAATATCTTTACTTGTAATCATTATAGTGAGCAAGTGTGTGTGCGTGCATGTGTGTTTGTGTGTATGCACACGCATGCATGCCTGAGAGAGAGGGAGAGAGAGACAGAGACAGAGACAGAGAGGTCTGTTTTAATCCCCTTATGCTGTCTGTAAAATCCTCTATTATATATTATATTTTAGGGCACATCCTCTGAATTTGTTCAAAATTTCAGATTTTAAAAATTGTGTCAACTAATTGACTAAACCTTTTCATACCTCAATATACCTAGAACCATTTATCTATTACATGTGTTTTTTCTTGTCTATAATTCTTCTCTATTGATCTTTAAAATGACCATTCTTAGAGTTTTGGGGTTAGAAGTGGATATTTCAACAAAGTCTAAGTGTAGGAAGGCTTGGACTGTAGGAGGGAATTTTGATAATATTACAATTTCTATGCATTATTAATTTTATTTTCTGCTTGCAGTGGTTCCATCTTCCCACTGTTAAATATCATTATATCCTCACCCTGTTTACAACTCCAGAAAGTACTTAAAATGTCAGCAGGTTTCTAGGGAATGTAAAGTGATTTCAGAATAGAATAAAATATTGTGAAATGTACATTGTTCAGCCTTGATGAATTAGCATTAATTTTTCCTCTATTTTCAGTACTGCTTTTGCTTACATAAATATACCTCCCTAAAGCAAACTGATGTTACCTTTATCAAGAGTCATCACCATTAGATATTAGATTGAGAATGAATAGCCATAAGCAGTGAAAGCTGCCTGGCTTAAGTTCATAAACAAAGAAAAAGAGTTAAGATAATTTTGTTGGTAGCGAATCTTGCCGTCAAAACTTAGGACTTGAATTGGATCCATGCCCCCAAATATAATTGTAATTTTTCAAAAAACAAATAATTGTATGGTTAGACCAATACCATCACTGTCTGAGCTCCCTTCATTAAATTAAAAACATCCCATAAGCTAACTCACTCTTGTAGTCCCTCATTTGGGTATTTATTAAAATATCTTCAATGAGTCAAAATCTATATAATCAAAGAGGAAAGTGCCTTTCTACCTAGGGAAAGTAACCTATAATTAGAGCTTGGTGGATTTCATATTGCTACATTTCAAATAAATATCAGTGAACTATAAAAGCATGCAGATTTTTTATGAATCGAGTAATGAAATGATCAAATAATAATTAGGCAAAACTCAACAATTTTCAAATAGCTCCTCTCTCAGTGAAAATTACAAAAGTCATGGCTTTAATTCAAAACAAAGGTTTAATCAGGTTTCCTTAAGACAACTGTCAACCAAGAGTAAAAGTTGAAAACTAAACAGGAATGAGTCTCTCCACAACTTCATGGCATACATATATATTTGTGAATATATGTGGTAAGGAGTTACTGAACAGAGAGATTTGTGAAGTTCTTATTTTCCTTTCAAAATGAACAAGTCTCTGAAGTTCCAAAGACCCTACATTTCAGAAATGTATTGATAAAACATACCAATAGAGAACCCTGTTTTATATGCTTCTTGAGTAGAAATTGCTGAACAGAAAATAATGAGCAGGCAAATACAAAAACATATAGTGGCTATCTTAAGAATTTACCATCATGTGATTTTTTTATAAAGAATTTAAACTCCTGATTGAAAAGGTCTGTGCTTATCATAAAATCAAACAAGCAAGTACTTGTATTAAAAAGAGAGAAAATCACTTTTTCTTATAGCCTAGCAAATTGCAATCAATATCCTGCTTGCCTAGTAGTTGAGATATTTTTATCAATTTATCTGCAATTACCAAAGAAATATCATGCTGAGGTAATTACACACTGTGCCTACTTTTTGAAAAGTAGCATTTTGTAAAAGCATGCTTGGATATACCTATTGGCTCTGCAGAAATTCAAAGGCAAACTCTAGAAACTGCTGAGAGAAATGCATTAAACTTTACAATTTCATTTCAAAATTCTATAGAGTTTAGAACTAGCTGCGAGTTACAAAACAGGCTCATTTATGGGTCTGACTTTCAGCTCTATCAGTCTGGAAAGACGTACCTATACTTAAAAGATACATCATCTTGCTTATATTGTCTAAGATGCTTGATGATATTCTTAATCATAATTCTTCTGCTCTAAATGTATTCAAAGTATATAGTAGGACTGAAGAAGAAATTATCATGGACAACTTTTTAAATGTAATTACAATATGTCAAATACTATTTAAAGCATTGCACATGACAATGCAATTGATCTACAACTCATATCTCAATGGTGCAAAGAAGGATATATATCATCTATATTTCATCTCTTGTTTGTAGAGCCCTTGAAAACCATATTCAGACTGTGAGGCCAGTGTTCAGCTCTGGTACCCCAGAGCTTGACTGCAGAGAAATATTTCTTCTGTTTCAAAACACTCAATCAAGTAAGAACAACAGTTGTCTGAAGAAGTCACCTGTAACACTCTTAATAAAAACCCAGAGACAGATATTGGGGTTCAGCCTGAAGATCAGAAAAGCAACACAGGCAGCCACAGGCTCTCACCTATACCTCAGTTTGAAATGGCAATCCTGGAATCCTCAGAACGTGACTGTGTATGAGAGCTGTCTCCTCCCATTTTATATTCCTTTCTAGTGCTGGGATTAAAGGTATACACCACTACAACCCGGTTTCTACGCCGAAGTACTGTGATTACTGAGATTAAAAGGGTGTATCATCATTGCCTGGTCTGTAAGGCTGATCAGTCATGTTGTTTTACTCTCTGACTTTCAGGGAAGCTTTATTTATTAAAATACAAATAAAATATCACTACAGTCACCTTTCACGGAAGTCCAGGAAAACCTCCAAGGACTATCATGTTCATTATTACATATAAATAAATAAAAATGTGGGGGAAAAGTGTTTTATGCACTTTGGGGAAAATAGAACAGATACCATAAACATGTAACTTTGAGACAATAAACTAAGGTAGTGCCAATATCTCACTAATGGTATCTATAGAAACTGTAGTTCAATGCAACATTAATGTACCATATTAGATATTACTATTATTAGAAATGATGGCTTCATTGTGGGATGATGACTTTAAAACAAAATATTGTCTGATATATATTAATTTCATTGTTTCCTTGTTGAGGTTTATGATCATTTTAAACAAAATACCCTACCTCTAATGGTACTGAGAAAATCATCACAGCAGAACTTAGAGCTATAGTGCTTTGTGATTATGTAGTTCTAGTGAAAGAGCACCTCTTACTGGTAGGAAGGCAATACTATGTAAAATAGAAGAAAATTGGAAAATTTGCTCAACTTTTCAGGCTCCAATTTTTTATTGTGAATTTTGCCCTGGGTCTTATCTTCTCACTATTTTTATACTAATTATCATTAGCAGAGAGATAGATACAATGCAATATTTATTTTTATTACTTCTGTAAGAGTGTCATACAGTGTATTTTGACCATATTCAACTCCAAGTCCTCCCTTTAGCTCCTCCCAGACTCACCTTCACTTCTATAATCTCTCCCTATTTAATGTGTTCTTTCTAAATGGCTCATTGACTATGATTTGTGCTCTCAATATACTCACCTGTGTGTGTGTGTGTGGTCATGCATTAGAAAATATCTCTATATCTCTAATAGAAGACATCTAGTATCCATGGCATCCTTAGTTACACTTAGTTATACTTCATGCTAGAGCACTAACTTCATTGATCTAGTGCCAGCTACCTTACGTACTGTGAGTTGATGAGCATGGCAGCCACGTGCAGAAGACAGTGTTTGGCTCTTGTCTCCCTCAACCTTTTACTCTTAAAATCTTTAGGCTCGGGAGCCGAGCCGAGCAGAGCGGGCAACCCTCAGTAAGCCTGCCCTTGGGACCGGGAACCTCGCCCAACCAGGGTCATCTGGACCCTGACCCCGGGAGCCAAGCGGAGCCGAAAGGAGCAGAGCGGGCAACTCTCAGAAGAGATGGGCAGGCTCCAATCAAAGAATTCATCCAACAACCTGAAAAGCAACATGATAACACCATAATCCAGCGATTATGGAACAGGAAAGCCCGAGCAACCTATCCCAGATGAAGTAGAAGAAATTGACTTTAAACGTAGCTTTATGAAAGTTATAGAGTCCTTTAAAGAAGAGGTGAAAAACTCCTTTATCGAAAGGGAGGAGAAAACTAACAAAAAGTTAGAAGAAATGAATAAATTCCTCAAAGATACCCTAGAAAACCAAGAAAAAGCAATCAAACAGGTAACTGAAACAGTTAAAAACTTGAAAACTGAAATGGAGGCAATGAAGAAAACACAAACCGAGAGATGGCGGGAAATGGAAAATCTGGATACACGAATGGGAACCACACAGACAAGTATAACCAACAGAATACAAGAGATAGAAGAAAGAATCTCAGATGCAGAAGACACGATAGAGAAAATAAACTCAGTGATAGAAGAAAACAACAAATCCAA
>PVIU01016269.1:0-45516 GCA_004026605.1 Ondatra zibethicus | reverse complement strand
AAGAAGAAGAAGAAGAAGAAGAAGAAGAAGAAGAAGAAGAAGAAGAAGAAGAAGAAGAAGAAGAAGAAGAAGAAGAAGAAGCAGCAGCTCTATGGCAAAGCACCCCCAATCAGAACAACAGACTGGACCGAAGCTTCGGGGCATACTACTATACTAATGGGGGTCTGCAAACGGCAACCCATAAGCCCGTTCCATTCTGTCTACCAACTCTTTTCCTACCATCCGTGAGCTAATTTTTATTATCACATATTTTTAAGCATTGTAAAAAGAAAAAAAATGTGAAAATCACACGAACCTTAAACACCCTCATCTTCTGCCTAGGACCTGGCTGTTCGGTTTCAGCAGGCCCCACCCACCCTGCAGGAGCAGGCGTGAAGAACTCGGCAGGACCACAGGGCATACAGAGCCTAAAATGCTGCCTAGATCTTTTGAGAAATATTTGCCAAGCCCTGATCCCAAATCATACAAAGCCAAACTGGCAGGCCACTAACCTGGAAAAACCCAACTCTATTCATTTCTTTCTCTCTCTTTTTTTTTAAAGTCAGTTCTAGAGATCAGACCTTGTGCACACAAGGAGGCATTTACAACTGAGCTATAGCCCCAGCCCCCAGCTCTATTCCTAAAAGCAAGTAAATGAACAAACTCAAATTTTCATAAAGCAACCACAAAGGTGGGCATGCTGGGAGATACTAATGCAGATGCTTTGGCAAATTCTTGGTAGTGTGATCCTGGTTCTTGGCATTATTAACTATAAAGCTGCTAACGTATTTCTTGCATTAAATGGTCTTTGTCTTAACAACAGAAATCAATTAGAAGGAAACACCAGATCCACACATGCTGATACCACTAATCATTTTTGTGGCACTGGTTATGGGTCCAAAGGAGAGGTGAGGCTGGGGGAGGGAGCATTACAGCAATAGTGGGGACCTTGACAGCTCATTTCAATAGCAGGCACATCATCTAGACAAGAAATAACTAAGGAAGTTAGACCCAAACTGCCTTTCAGACTAAATGCCCCTATCACATGTAGACAGAACATTCCACCAGCAGAAGCAGAATGTGCTTCAAAGTCGTAAGGAACAGCCCCAAGGATAGCTCATGCTTGAAGCCACAAAGCAATTCCCAAGAGAGTTAAGCCTGAAATCCTACCAGGTATCCTTTCTGACTACAGTGGTATGAAAATACAAATCTGAATGGGGGAGAGGGAGAGGTGGACTTGCAAAATTCTCAAATATATAGACGTTAAACATGTTAATGAACAGCAACTCAATCAAACAAGGGGTTAAAAGGAATGTTTACAAACATATTGAGACATGGGCTGGAGAGATGGCTCAGTGGTTGAACACTGTAATAATTTTTACCTTCAGGTCAGCTCTTAGCTCACAGGTTATAGGAAAACATGGTGGGTGGGACATACTGGTGGCCAGAGTATAGGCAACAGCCTTTTGGATGTCCAGTTCTGTTTCAATCTTAACAAAATCCTAGACTCACCCCAACCACCACCTACTGGGGGTCTTTTTCACCATGGACTTTCAAACAAGGGCTAAAATGTGGAAGAACACTCCCACCAGAAGCATGGCCTCTTTCAGGTTGGTGATGGCTTGGGCATAGGTTGAACCCAAACACAACTTGCAGCAAACAGCAGAATGGCTACCTTAGTTCAGCTCTACTCGGTTCCTGCCCTAGCTGAGACAGGTCTATCCATTAGTCATTTGGGGCATGTCTGAAAAGAAACACTCATGGTGCAAAGCAAGCAGATTCCAGCACTCCAGCCATGATGATGGCATCAGCAACCACGGCGTCACATTAAAAGCATATCTCTCGTGGCACATCCTCTGGGTATTTCAAAAGTAGTTCAAAGTGAGGAGCGCCCTAGAGTGGATGACGAAAGGGAGCATCCCAAACCCAGTCACTGGACACCCACCCGAAGAGAGCCCGGAATCACTTACGGAAAGCAGGGAGAGAAGAATATCTACATGGTGTTTTCATCTTTGGTGATCCATATATTTTCAATCATATTACAATTCAATTTCATTAATATTCAGAACGAATAAGTAGAATGTAATGGACAGAAGGGGGATTTAAAAAGTCTAGCAATACCAGAAACCTCAGACCTATGAATTCTAAAGACAAGCTGCAGGCTTGGGGGTTCTTTTTATTTTATTTTATTTTATTTTATAATGATTAGGGAATCTAAAATGTATACCTACATGGAGCATGTTGTATCAGCTGACAAGCACCCTGGAACCATAGTGGCTTCTGAGAAAATCAGCTGGTGACTGTGACCAGCATGGATTTCAACCCACGGCCTCCTTAAACGCTAGAAACAAAGCTAGACCTCAGAGCATGTGGGGGGAGGGACACTCACCCTGCAGTGGATGACGACCACATGCTGGGGGTCGCTGTTCAGCCAGGACTCCTGAGCTTTACATATGGTGCACATCTTGTCAAGAGGTGGGGCATGCAGTTCAGGCCAGCCCACATCCATGATCTGCAAGAGAGAGAAGAGAGCTGCCTCAGTTTCCACTGCCTGGACCGCTCTGAGGTAATCCGATAGTGACATAATCCTCTTGGGAGGCATGGGGGATGTTATGTCGGCCTCTTCTGAAAGTTAATGAGCATCTGGCCAGGTTCCTTTACAGGAAAGAAAGTACGGGCCACCACATTGTCCACAGGCCACACGCCACCCAGGCACTGGTCTGCTCCTTTGTAGCTGGCTGGGTGACAATTCTACAGAGGCCTTTCAGAGCACTAATGGTTCAGAGTTGACTGTAGAGTAATCCAAGGACCTCCAAGATCTGAAACAGCGATCTGTGGCCCACATTGCTGTCAAATACTGCCCTCTCGAGCTAAAAAGAAGTCTGGCAAATATAGTGAAGCCAATGTTTCCCATGCCGTGCAGACCACACTTCAGGGACACAGAGTCCTCAAGAAGATCGGAAGTACCTTCTATTTTGGCACATGAACATAGGAAATCACTGAGAAGGGTCAAGGCTCCAAGCAAGCAGTCCTGCCTCTGGCCACATACGTGGGAGGGACAAATGGGGGTGTTGCTTCTCCTCCTATTTTCTATCCTTAAGAGATGGGGTAGGCAGAGCCCTTTCATAGATGAAAGGAGTAGAAAGGAGTTCAATAGGTTGAACCACAGCTAAAGCAGCCAGAGTGGCAGTTCCATGAAGGTCTGAGTCCCTTTCCTGCAACCAGAATAACGGAGACACATATAAATTCTATACTGTTCTTTCTCTTTCCTAGTAGGTCTGGGGCCAGAATCAGCTTAGCGTTTTTACAGATTCCGAGTATTTGATAGACTTTACCAGCTGGGAATCCATACTCTGAAAAACCAAAATTGTAAATACAACAAAATCTGAACATCTTGAACATGGCAGCACTCCAAAAAGTTTTGAATTTTATAGCCTTTTTATCCCAGGTTATGGGATGTTCTGCCTGTACTGTTCTATTCTAGGGGTTCCAAAGCATTTCAACATATAGAATATATATGCAAACACAGTGTCACAGTCTTTATTTTATCCCCAAATTTTGCTACTGAGAATAATCATGAATGAAGGGGATACTTGGGACTATTATGAGGTCTCAGAAGAAACATCTTCATGTCAATGGAAAGGCTCCTGCACCGTGGTTGTAATGGTTAACAAATCTAGACACAAGCTAAGTGTGAGAAGTACACACAGACACATATGAATGCAGACTAGTGAGTTGTGAATGAAGCTTGTGAGCTCCAGGGACGCAACCCTTCTGACTCAGGTGTTTCACAAATGAATATCCCTTCTCCAAATTACATTGGGTCTGATAGGTTTGGGATTTTGTCTGTTCAGATCCTGGAATATCTGCATATGTGTATTTTGGAGACAGGACACATGCCTGAACACAAAAGAAATCCATTCGTTTCACCTGCACCATATGTAAAGCACCTTGAGGAAATTTTACATAATATTTTCAATGTTGTATGTAGTTTCCAGGGTGTGGAATTTTCCTTCCATGCATGTATGTGTACATACCACCTCCACACATATACAAAATCAAATAACTCTTTTTTATTTAAAGCACAACTTTGTTGCATGTCAGCATAACACCATGTATTAAATTTAAGCTCCCTGCAAGAGCCCTAAGCGCTCTTAGCTACTGAGTCATTGCTCCAGGCCAAGTGTTAGCTATTGAGTAGCTAGAACTTCAGATTTTCAGATGAGGGATGCTGGACCTGTACGAGTAATATGAGTTGCTGCCACTGAATGAGACAAAGTGGGAGGTATCCAGTACCTCACGTCCCATGAATCTATTATTATTTTTAATTTTGAAAGTAACCAAAGGATATAAATAGTCATTAATATTCCTTGATACCAAGCTGTGTTCCACAAAGCCTCTGAGAAATTACTTTTGCACAAATAAAACATGCATCACTTACATTTAACAAACTCAAAATATAAAGAAATAAATCCCATACCTTTGGATTAAGCTTTGTAAGGTCATATCTTTTCTCTGAAAGATTTAATACCTACAAAGGGAAAAAACAATCTTAGACAATGCATGGTTCCCAGAGAAGAAGAAAAGTAGACAACTGCATTTAAACAGTTGTCCCTGAGGATCAAGGCCCAAAAGATACTGAAATGCACAGATGTGCGGGTAATCACAGGACACAAAGTAAGATACAGATGGCACCCGGACCTCTGTAAATCCTGCACTTGCCTTTTGTAGCCAACATGAGCATTTTTGTTAGCTACAATGGGCAAGGTGAACTTCTCCTTTTCGTTGTTTGTTTATCTGCAAACATTCTAAAACCTAAGGCCTGTACACAGGACTCTGAAGTAGCTCTTCCTGGCCTGCTCAGCACAAGGGGGCAGGGAATAGCCGTTCCTCAGTAGAGGAGCCAGGTATGGAAAAGCCTCAGCTGGAGACTCGTCACTAACAAACCACAGCTGCCTGTGGAATCAAGTCCAACAGAAGACCACCTGTGCCGTCACAGGACCCATGGTTCCTCCTTAACTCAGCCCCCATTATCTCCAGGGACCACTCAGTGCCAGCCCCACTCATGCCCTGCTTCACTCATCAGCACTCAGCTGCCCTTCCCTGGAGGGCACAGAACACCGTGACCTGACCAGCTACCTCACTGTTGGTGGGTTGGGAAGGCCCTCCGCAGTCTCTTTGGGAAAGGTGGTGGTAAAAAGGGACTGGTCTGGGCACAGCTTCCACTGGAGGAGCCCTGGTCCTGAAGAGGCGGCAGTGGGATGGCAGAGGCAGCTTTGGAGGGGTCTCATGAAAGGTGTGGCCATCTTGGGGGCTAGGATGCTACTTCACTGTGCACAACCAGGTTGGAACTTAGGGAGTCCAAGTGCTGGAAGAGGTTACAGGCAGCTCATGCAGAGATTATCCTGGAAACTACAGCTGGCCCCCACTGAGCCTAACCCTGAGTCAGGCCGTGGGAGAGGACTGCTAAGGGTGACAATAACCTCCTTGTTGGCTTTGTAAGATTAGCTCCCCAGAGATAAGGCGGCAGCATGAGAGAAGGTGCTAGAAGCTGTCGTGTAATCTAAGCAGTGATTACAGCAGCAGAAAGAGGCTCTGTGGGGCTGGCGGCCCTGGAAGAGAACAGGGCCAATCAGAGAGAGGAGCGTGAGAAGCCATTCTTTTACTTCTCCTCCAATATGGTCCCCCTCGGAGTACACATGTTGTGAAATCAGGCTACCTCTGTTTGCCCCCAGGACCACCCTTGTTTCTTGGACACCCACCCTCTTGCCTTTCCAATGTACTAGATGGCAGAAGGGGACAGAGCTGCTTCCTGACACTGGGGACGCCACCTGACATTAGCCAGGGGTAACTACAGTCTCAGAAGCCAGTCTTCCTGATGAGAAGTCATTATCAGTGCAGGACAGAGGCAGCAGCCACCCCTGTAGTCAGCTGTCACAGCCTATGACACAACCAATAAGAGCAAAGCTTACAGTGGAAGGGCAGAGCACATGGCCCACCCCCACTTCCTAGACTCGTGAGTCAGGGTCCAGAACCCCAGAGGGCCCTCACACGTGCCCTCTGAAGGATTCCTGCCTAGAGGCCCTCTGTCACACAGTGGCTGTCCGGCCCACTCACCAGGTAGTTGTCTCCATGCTTAGACTTGAGCATGCGTGTGACTTCCTGCAAGCTGTGCAAGTAGGACTCCTCTGAGCAACTGGCAGGGAAGGACACCGCGATGATACGCTCTGTGACATAGGTAAGGTCAAGTTCATGGCTGTCCTCCATGGCTGGACTCAGGACCAGGGGCCTGCAAGAGACGAGGAGGCAGGGAGTCATAGGATAATAAGAAAAGGGATAAAAACTCAGCCTCTAGGATTTTCAGGAGCTGGGAACAGCAGTTTCCTGGGAGTCCCATCTATACGGTTCCCCATGCACCGGGGTACGTAATACCTATTGCAGGCCAACACTGAGCAGGTACAAGGCCCTAACTGGGAACATGCAGAAAGAAGCTCGGAGAAGAGTGCAGGTGCATGGGCAGAAAGCACGTGGGCACAAAGGGAGGCATGTCGGGCTCCACCGTGTGCCCAGACTGGCTCTTGGAAAAGGAGCACAGCCCTGACTCCAAGGTTTCAGGGTTAGCAAGAAGCAGCTAAAGGAAGCAAACCTCAGACAACAAGGATGGTGTAAGCAGAGACCAGAGACGATTAGAGAAGCCAGTAGCCGCCCTGTCTACATGCTCCTTACTACTCTTGGGGCAGAGGCTAGTGAAGTAGATAGGACAAACTGTGGGAATAAAGGGGGGGTTGTGCAAGAAGCCTAGAGATGAGGCTAGAACCAGCACTGGAAAGTGGATGAGCTGGGACATGATGAGAGCGATGGCCTGCCTTGGAGGAGTGTCTTCTCCCCATAGGCTCTTTGGGGAGAGCCCCAAGTAAACAGAATGCAGCAGGGGCCTGCACTCAGGATCAGGATGCAAAGGGGACCCAAGGGACATAGCAGAGTACTAAACCCAAGAGAAAACACTAAGTGAAATCTGAGCAGGGTCATCTGCGACCTCGCTGCCACCTCTCCCAGCCTGCTTGCCTGGGTTTCGTTTTCCTGCTTTCACTGTATGTGTTTCTCTGCCTTTCCTTGGTTTTGAGGGAAAAAAGATCAAAAACATGAAAAAATGGTTCAGCACACCTTCATGCACCCATCCGTCCTTCAAATCACCAGACTTTGGCCAGTTTTGTCCCTACTCACCCTTCAAAATCACCAGCACCCTGCAATCTCCATGCAACACTCACCAGTTTCTGTCCAGCAGTTCACTCTACTCTCGCAACTACTTTTAAGCAAGCCTAGTTATTTTTCATCATAAAAAATTCCAATAGTGCCAGGCATAGTAGCACATGACTTTAATCCCAGCACTCGGGAAACAAGGGCATGTAGATCTCTGTGAGTTCTTAGCCAGCCCGGTTTACATAGGACTTCCAGGCCAGCCAGGGCTGCCCAGTGAGAGCTTGTCTCAGATAGACAGACAGACAGACAGGAAAACCTTTATAGTATAGATTTCTAGAAGACTTTTATCAAATAATCTATAATGCCATTATCATTTTTAAGAGTAGAAACAAGTATTCAATACCATAAACACCAAGTATTCAATACCATAAACATCAAGTGTTCAATACCATTGGATTTTTTTTTAAAGTTGGATTATCTAAGCATTTTCAGAGATTTTTTTCTTTTCCATCTTATTCTTTAAACATGGACATAAAAGAGTTTTGATTATTTTTTAAATGAACCAAATTAAACACTAATAATAATAATAACAACAACAACAATGATGACAATGATGATGATAATGTGACCTCTTAGCTATCAGACCACAAAGAGGTACCTCCCAAAGGTTCTGCATGCTGACTGGGCTGAAGGCCATCTCTTCTGGGCCCTGCTAGCAAGTGGCTATTCCCTGGGGCATGCCAACCCATTCCTCACTACTGATGTCATACAATCAGATGTCAACAATGTCACTGTCTACCAAAAGACAATCACAGATGCTTCCACAATATAAAATCAGAGATGATTGTAAACAAGATGTTTTACTTTTGCTGATTAAATCTTAAAAGCATTATTTGGGAGCAGGCTGGGGTGCTCAGTGATACAGCACTTGCCTACCATGAACCAGGCTATGGGTCTAACGCCTAACATGCCTCCAAGAAATGTCACGATTACTACAAAATAAATAATAGAATATTCTAGTCTCCTCTCTGGAGATGACCCCAAACCAGGGCCAGGAACATAGGAATGAGCTTCTTCTTTCCTAGGGAAAACTCACCTTGAAGGCTTGTCACAGCGGAGTGCAGCAGATGGGATGGAACTCTCAGGAGCCTGCAAATATCAAAACACGAATCCTTCTGAGATTTCCTTACACACCAACCCATATGGCACTTAGACCAACCACCCAGCCTTGCTGCCGCCACCACCACCACCAGGAGGAAAAATGACAGCTGCCCCACAGCTTAATCATCAATGGTAAGCAAACACTGTCGCTTCCACCCTTCTTATCACCCGGGAAGGTGTGCAGCATATCAGAGCATTTCAGCTTGCCCCATGGCACAATTCCCTGGACAGGCAGCAGGCAGGGGATGGTGACACCGCCCCCCCTCCAGTGCTGGGCGGCCACAAACTCAACACATACAGAAGACTTTGATGTGGTGCAGAAGCACCGTTCACATCAATGTCAGCCGTGGTGGCTAATCATAAATGTGTGGCAGCAACTCTCAGGGGTGCTAAATCTAAACGTATTCCAACAAGGAGAAAAATCCTCAGGTTCTAATTCCTGTTCACAGTGGGAACATAAGGACCGTGTTACACGCCTAGGCCACACAGACGCCTAGACAGCCCCTTCCATGGCACTCCAAAGTACTCTTTCTGCCCCATTCTGGTGACAATGGGTGACACTGTACTAAGAGGCAGAGAGCCTGTTTGAAGGCAGAGCCCTATGAATACTCAGAAGCATCAGACACCCCAATTCTAATTTATACCTACCTGGGGCCCCTCCACTCAGAGTGATTGTGGGGACAGAAAACAGACAGTACAAATACGCCAAGAAAGCTGTTTCCCCAAAATCATCTCAACTCAAAGCCTCCCAGGAAACCTGAAACCCCAAACAGGAAACCCCTGCCTCTGAAGCAGAGGCCGGAATCCACCCATCAAGGTATCCAGAGCATTCAAGTGTCTGTGCTCCACAGCACCATCTCCCTAGGCTCGTGGAGGCTGCTTCTCTCATTCATTAGGTGACAGAGCCAGGTCTCACCCCTCCCCCAGGCCCTTTGGGGGTCACTGGCATGCTCCAAGTCACAGCTTGGAAATCTGCCTAGCCCCAAATGACTACAGCCTTCACTGCTTGCTCCCAGTCGGGGGAGTCCTTCTGTCTCCAGAAGCTCCCCTCTTGGCCTCCCAACCCACTCTTGTACCCTTGAATCTGTGAAAGGCCCCAGGGAGGCCCTGAAGTCCCTCAAAAGGCAGGAACTGAACTCAGGGCTCAGACTAGATGATCTCAGAACAGAATTTGTATTTATTAGAATATAAGAAAACAGACACTTCTAAGATTTTGCACAAGTGTTGCTGAGTGTAAACTGAGCCCTGTGAGTGGATATGACAAGCATTTAGGACCTACAGTTCTAAAACAACGACCAAGAGTGTGCGGCATGAGACATGCAGACAGCGCTTACACACCGCAAAGGGCAAACAGCAAAGAAAGAACTGTAACCAGGAAACTGCACAGCTCTGCAGGTGCCATAGACGCTTTACAACCAAAATGCATCCTAGGTCGATGATGGACAACCTCCTGCTCAAGCTCCCGACCTCATTGGCGTACAAGGGGAACAGGTGCTCCTCCACTAGTGGTGGGGTGGATCCCTGAGAAACCCACCCAGAGTGGAAAATACCATAAAACAAAACTGAGTTTAGGGGTTGGAAAGATGGCTCAGCAGTTCAGAGAGCTTTCTATTCTTCCAAGAGGACCTTCAGTTCCCAGCACCTGCACTGGACAGTTCACAATTCTAACTCTAGCTCCAGGGACTCTGGAGCCCTCTTCTGGCCTCTGTGGCACCTGTACATGCATGGCCTACACACAAAAAGACATACACACACAAACGTGTGCACGCGCTCATATATGTATACACACACACGCACACATTAAAATTTAACTCATAACTTTTTAAATGAGCTTAACACATCTAATCCGAAGAATAACCTGGCAGCAACACCTAAGAGGTCACCATGTCCCCTTGTGATCACATGGCTGACCAGAGCAGACCTGACTACCACTGTGCATTTTAGAGATACATTATATAGCACAAGTCCAGGAAAAGATCCAAGTTCAAATCAATATGGTTTCCATTTAATGCTCGTCAGTTTCCAACTGTTCCAGCAGGGAGGGGCTCATCACTTTCCCGCCATTGGGGGTGGGACTCAAGTTCAATCATCCTAAATCAGGATCGTTTGCTGTGGGATAATGCTCTTGTACACTGTAAAGATTTGTCACTTATATTAGTTTAATAAAATGCTGATTGGCCAGTAGCCAGGCTGGAAGGATAGCCAGGGCAACCAGACTAGAATGGCAGAGGTGCATCGCCACCCAGACACAGACAAAGCAAGATGAGAATGCCTTACTGAGAAAAGGTGCCAAGCCAGAAGGCTAAACATAGATAAGAATTATGGGTTGATTTAAGAGGTAGTTAATAATAAGCTTGAACTAATAGGCCAAACAGTTTATAATTATTATAAGCCTCTGTGTGCTTCTTTGGGACTGAATGGCTACGGGACCAGGTGGGACAGAAACTTTCTGAATCTCTCACACAACAGACACCCACATCCATGCAGATGCAGGCTGGATGCTGATGCAGGCTGGATGCTGACGCAGGCTGGAATAGAAGCAGTTTCTTTCTGGAACACAGTTATGCACTATTTCCCTCTTATATTTCCATAGGTTCATCTTTTGTTTATTTGTCTTGCTCCACTTTCTACTAAGAACACAGAGGACATCCAAAGAGGGAGAAAGCCACCATGCCTGCATTCAGCTTGGGGACACTGCCAGCCTCAGGTGTGATATCTAGGCCTCTCCCTACCACCTGAAGGGCTGCTCCCTGTCTTTTATTCCAAATGAGACAGTGGCAGGCAAAGCAGACAATGGAAGGAGCCACAAAAGGTGGACCTGAGGCTCTTGGACCTGGAGCGAGGACCCCACCAAAGTGCAGTTGCTCACAGGCAAACCTGGCCGAGAGACTACAGAGGCCTCAGAGGAGCCCTGCACCTCCCTTGCAGCTGTGGTCCAATCACATGGCCTGGATCTGCTGCCCTTACAAGCCTAAAGGCACCCTTACAAGCCTAGTTCTGCCACCACAGGAAGTTTCCAGAGATGGATGCACCTCCCTTTTGCACTCCATACCAGTCCCAGTGGGTAATCAAAATCACTGACACTGGGACAGGGTCTTGTCATGTTTCTAGGTAACTTGGTGATTGTAGCCACCACCCTACTGGAAGGCAGTACCAGCACCGCCCCTGCTGGAGGATGTCACCACTCTGCTGAAGGATGTGTGACCCAAGGTATGGCGGCATCACTTCATAACCGCAGAGTAAATGCATGAATGAAGGCATGGTACTAGGACTCTGGCTCTGGAGCTGCTGCAGGGCTGGGCTCAGTCACTGTCCTCAGCACCAATTTCTTCTGTACCAAGGGCAGGTTTGAGGGCTCTGTTCCATTCATCCACATCAAGCCATTAGCCTCAACTGCTAGCAAAAGACCAGGAGCCTTGGTGAAAACACAAGCTGGATTCCCCACTGCTTCTCCTGGATGCAGCAGCCAAACAGAATGCAGAAGCGAGCTCTCCAAGAAAGCAGAGAAAAAACAAACCAGAAACCCTAAGAGAGGAAGACTAAAGTTACAGCACCTCTGACAGACTTCTGCTTACTGGAACCAGGAAGGGCTCATTGAAACAAAACGTCCAATTTATAACAAAAAGAAAAAATGCCCCATGTATCAAACTTTCAAGAGGCCTCTGAGTGGAAAATGTCATGGGTTGACCTATGTTGCCCAATGATGATAGACGAAGCTGTCCTGGTCTCTACACCTGACCATACCAATACCCAGGCTGCTCACTTAGGGGCACCATGCTGGAACCCAGGCTGTGGTCTGAGTATGGCTTGTCCTCACCAAGACTCAGGCTGAGATGAATCCTTGCTTAAGTTTCTTCAGGAGGGATCTTTACTCTGTCTTCATTTGTGACTAAGACATTCCCAGATTCATGGGCCAACAGGCCAGCTTCAATGGGTCTGCCATAAGAACCTCTTTACTGCTGCGTCTTCATGGGCTCCTCTTGCCACATGACACCCTCTGCCACTGCGAGACTCTGCAGAGACCCCACCTGCAGGCCTGTCAGGCCCACGGAGTAGCAGTTGGTCCTTGACACTGTGAACTCTGCAATCCAAGTTTGAGGTGGAATCTCAGTGAGACCTTTCAAGAGCAGTCCCTTACTAGACAGCCCTTTAGCCTGGGCCTCTCTGTCCCTACTACCACGAACTAAATAAATATCCATTCCGGGAATGGAGAGATGGCTCAGCCATTAAGAGTGCTTGCTGCTCTTGCAGAGGACCTGGCTTTAATCCCCAGCACCCACATGGCAGCCACAACCACCTGCAACTCCTGTTCCAGGAGAGCTGACGGCCTCTGGGGGCACCAAACATACATGTGGTATACATACATACATGTACAAAAAACCGTGTACACATAAAATAAAGTAATTTTTGAATAAAACTCAAAAAGCAAACAAGTGTTTGTTCTATATAAATTACCTAGGCTGTGATATTTGGTCACACATAGCAACAAAATCAGACTAAAACACCCCCCTGCACCCAATTTCTCCAAGCACCCCACAGGCTTCAGAATTTAAATCATACCATTTGACCATGAGTCACACCCCACAGCCTTGTAGTTTATCAAAAAACACAATGAGGTTCGCTGGCCAAACCCCTTCGCTCTCCCACTAAACTTGATTTAAAGTTTACACCCACATGGAGAATGTGTGACGGTTAGAGGCTGGCACTGGAGCCAGGCGTGGTGGGCAGGCCTGGAATCCCAGTGCTGGCGAGGTTGGGAGGGATCTTCTGAGGTCAGCCTGGGATAAAGAGTGAGTTATAGGCCAACAAAAACTGTGACTGAGACCACCCCTCACCACCACCAGCACTCCACCCACCCCACTCCCAAAAAAACTTGGCATTCACATGACATGTGCAGTAGGTGTCACCCTCCCTGGTACGAGAAGGCTAGAAGAAAGGATGACGATGTGAGGGTGTCCGTGAGGACCCAGGGCCCGCGTACACTGGGTGAGGAAGATGTCTGAGGTAGACCATTCTATTCCAGCATCTACGGATCCAGCTTGGTGCCACACACACTGACCACATGACACGGTCGCTGCTCACAATCGGAAATCTTGCACATCACAGCTACTGACAATTTTGCAAATTAATAACTATGATTTCAGAGGATGCTGCCAACAGAAAGAGGCTATTTATTATACCATCCCCAACCCACAAGTTCAACCTGAGTTGAGCTACATAGATGCTAACTTCATAAAATGTCCAATGACTTGGGGTGCCTCCCATGGGAACGCACCCCAATGCACGAAGGAGCATCTTCCATCACGTCTATCTGAGGGAATGAGTTAGGAAGGAGGGGCTCAGCCTGGCCCCATCCAATTCTAATCTAGTTCTAAAATACTTCTAAGCCATCATCTGTGGTCACAGAGAGCTCAATGCCCTCAAGCACCCCAAGCTCCAGTCCTGTGTATGCTGGCTACTTGCCTCCCACTGGCAACCCAACCCAGGCCTGGCTGCCTGTAGGCTGTGTTCAGTACTCAGCAGTTCCTGGAGCCCAGACCAAAACCTTTGCAAAGACACCACCAGCCTCGTGTTCCACATCAATGTGTGAAGGTTCTATGCCTAGAGTCGCACAGGGAAGCTGCAGTCATACCCCTGGGTATCGCTGTCCTGAAGACATGAGTGGTGAGGTCACTTGCTCTGGCTGCCGCTCTGTCCTCAGAAACTTCCTGACCACGAGCCCAGTGCTGGCAATGACCAGATCTCCCGTAAGAGGAGTGCACAGGACTTCCTGCCGCAGGTGGGAGCTCCAGGCTGCGAGTCCCTACCAGAGTCTGTGGCCCACATCGCTCTCACCCTCTTGGCAGGTACTTAGCACAGCTGTCACTGTCCACAAGTGCAGAGGGAAGGAAGAGTGGGGGAGGCAAGGCAGGATCCATGGTGAAGGTCAAACCTGTGCCAGGCAGCCTTGCCCAGGCCGCCCAGCTCCGGCTGCTCTGTCCTTCACTGCGTTCTCCCCTGCACAGCTCCCGTGCTCATCCTGGCCTAACCACTCTGGTCACCACTATCTTCTTATAAAACTGGGAAAGCACTGGGGGGCCAGGCTAGCCCAGAAACCCACAAATGATATACAAAGAAGAATGGGATAAGAATTTAATTTGAGCATTTGTAATTTCTTTTAGGAGGCTGGAGGGACAGTGCAGCAGTTAAGTGTGCTTGCTGTCCTCCCAGGACCTAAATTCAATAGACGCACAGGCAGCTTGATACAGCCTGCAACTCCAGTTCCAGGGGGTCCAGTGTCCTCTTTTGGCCTCTGTGGGTTAACTATACATAGTGACCCATGCACATGCACATCTGTACACACACACACACACACACACACACACACACACACTTACTTTAAAAATTTTTTAAAGTAATTCAAACTAACTTCTTCTGTTAAAAGTGGTATTTCTTATCGTGTGAAGCAGGTGCAGCAACTGCGTCATTCCAGCCAGAACAGGAACCTCTCTCTCAAGAGAGGACAGTGACCTTGTGAGTCATGAAATGCTGTGTGGACACATCACAGGATCTGTGCATGCTACATATGTGTCAGGTAAGACGGGAACACAAGTCAGATGGCACAGAAGCAAAGACATCCTGCCAGAGGATCAACTACCAGTCCCACCTTCACGGACATAGACTCCACAAGGGTCCATTAGGGTCCCTGTAGCCCAAGGAAAGTCTCTCTGGCCACACTGTTATGACCCCCCCCCAAAGCTGTGCCTAACCAAACCTCACTTTGGGTTAGGAATCCGCACAGAGCATGGTGGGACAAACAGCTGTTCACAGAATGACCGCCTGCCCAGTGAACTAGCCATTGCTATATGCTACACTGTGGTATCCTACAGTGCTGTCCCTAATGTATAACAGCAATGTAGCATCCTGTAGCACAAAAGATGCAGTGAATGTCTGTTCACCATGCACCCTGCTATACCTCCCATGCAAGGCCAGAAAAGTGGCCATGTTAGCCGGCATGGCAGAGTGGAACGACCTCAGTGATAAAGGAGGTTTTTATCTGCAAGCTCAAACCATTGCTCCTTTCCCAGGAAGATGTCTCAAATTTGGTGCAGACCTAGGGAGAAATGAACACACTCCTTGGAGGAAGCGGAGGGCTGTGTGTATACAGGGAGGGTGGTGGTGGCGGCGGGGGCAGCGGCAGTGGCATTACTGCTAAGAAGGAGAAGGCCATGAGAAAGGCCCCAGGGAACTGTCACCAAAATGTTTCCAGAAATATCTTCACCAGAACTGCTTATTGAACATGGTGCCAGACACCAGTTAGACACAAGGACATGCATGCTTGCTGAACACCATGTCAGGCACCAGTGAGACACAAGGACATACATGAGACACACATATATTCACCCAACATCCCATAGCCACAACTGAGCCAAGACTGAGGGCAAATAGAGCCCCACTCGCTCTGAGGGGAAACTTGAAGCTGCCCTGGGCATCCCATCCTCCAAGAAGGGCAAGGCACACCAATTCTGCTCACCAATGAAGCCCTTTAGAGATGAGGTCCGGGGATTTCACATACCCAGCCCAACATGAGAACCTTTGGATGCACAAGGATTTGGCTTTGCTTTTTGTCTATGGCAGTCCTGTGTCAAAGCAGAATCATGGGACAGTGGCAGAATTTGGCACCAGAAAGCCCTGAGTGTGATAATACACCATCTCCCTGTCAACCTGGTAGCTGTCGGACCATGGGCAGAAACATGCATGAGCTCACATGGACTCATATGTGGAATGGGACAAGGACTCTCTTGACTACTGGCCCTTTCAAGGAATAAAGACTAAGATGCATGCCCAGCACTTGCCTGATGCTACCATCGCAATGCAAATATTGTTCTTCCCTGGCTTCATGCTATACTGGGATGAGCCCAATAGCTCCCTCCCCAGAAATGCCACTGCTCTGGGTGGGGAATAACCACGTTCAGAGTAAGGTCCATGCTTGTGTTCGGCCCATACCTACAGACCTTGCACCAGGAAGAATACAGCAGCCATCAGCTCCCAGCCTCCATTGAAAGCACAAAACACCCATCAACACTCAGGGTGAGGCGGTCTCATACAGGTAGCCAAGGTCCTTACCATCAAAGAAAGGTAAGCGCCAACACTAGAGCATTTTGAGAGAGACCCCACTGCCACAGAATTTGTATACAATCTTGATGCTGTGACTGTTCCGTTTGATTACTGATTGCTGTTACTTGGTCAACTGCACAAGTTATCTATAACAAAAAACACACTGGAATTTTCTGCAATCCCAGGTACCATGGGTCTTGAGACACACCCCATGGGAGGGTCACCTCTATGTCTTTGAGGCCAGATTATCATCATATCTAAGGACACCAGCATTCGTGAAGAGCCATGGCTGTCAGGCAAGCTGCGTCTTGGTGGATGCTTAATATCCTTCTTCGAACAGAACACTCGGGTAGCCTGAGGGCTTCTGTGAAAAGCAGTGCTCAGAGAACACCCAGCAGTGCCAATGACACAGCAGCCAGGCCAGGTAGGTAGCCACAAGGACAGCAGCAGAGCCTAGACAACCGTGCATCTCACCACGCTGGTCACCTATACTAACCCCTGGCAGACTGAGTCCCATGCAACCCTGAGCATCATTCAATGCACAGCCATCCAGGACAACATCCTCCACTCGCCATGAGTCTGGCTGCAGCAGCTGCCCTCAGGATAAGTTCTCCATCAATTCCTGGTTGAAGGGGCGAGGGACCCAGGCACAGAAGCTAGAAAGCAGCAGAACGAGTGGGGAGAACCATTCCTGCAGAATTACTGTGGGGTCAGGGTCTGTATCTGGAGCTGTGCAACACAGGACAGGGGCCTCGCCATCTTTGTGCCTCAGGCTCCTCATCCATACAATGGATTATTAAATAATGACAATGATATTCTCAAGTGACGTCCTTCCTGTCAAAGCAGTGTGGCCTGCTGCACCCTCCCAATGGTGTCTGGCACAGAGTAAATAAACCCATGACTGCCGTCTCCAATAAGAGACTTTCTTTCTCTAGGAATGTATCAGTGCCTCCAGAAAAAGAGAAGGACTCTAGAAAAAGGTTCAGTGGGCAGGCACCCTCCTGGGAGGGGAAGGCCAGGGAGTGTCAGCAGGGGCTGTGAAGGAGTCTTGGGAGGGTACGATCAACTGCTGGGGGATCCACTAGGAAGAAGCTCACCTACAGCACACGACCAGCACTGGACAGTAAAGATGGTGTGTTGTAGTTCATGACTGTGCACACTTCTAGCAAAGCATCTTTCACAGGTGAATGCCCTGTTGCCGCAAGGCAAAGAGGAGATACTCAGCATGACCACTGAGGTACCAGTGAGCTGTGCCACCTGATAGTAGTTCCTAGTCATCCTATGTGCCTTCCTCAATACTCTGCTTCTCCTACCCCAGGGCCTTTGCATACACTGTGCATGGCCTCGGATGCTCTAAACCCACAAATCCAAATTTTACTGCTAACACCAATGACTTTTTGGGGTCTCATCCCATTGGCCACACACATCTTCACAAACGGATGCCTGGTCTCCCTATTCTAACAGTCAGGGCTCTGCTTATATCTTCTCATTTAACACAGAAATTTATTACACTGACTGTAGTAGCTACATGGAAATAACCAACTGTGTGGATCTGTGTGCACGTGTGTGTGTGTCCATCCATCCAGCCGTCCATCTGTCTCTCTATAGAATCCAGAACCTCGCATATATTAAACACTTTCCACCCCTGGCCACACACGCCCTCACCCCAACTGTGTCAATTCCTTTTTGCACACTGCACTTGCATGCTGACATTTGCAGAAGCATTGAATGTGGTCCCGTGAGGCCCTCTCCGCCTTTGGCCAGTGCCCCTCATAGACCCACCATTCACGCAGGATCTGCAAAAGAAAGCAGAAGCAGACACAGACCCCAATGTGTCCAGCCACCCAGCCACTCTAAGTGGTATGATGACTGACTGCTTTCACATTTCCGTCCCGGATATCAGGCAGCCTAACAGAGCTGCGTGACTCAGGTCAGTATGCTGTGCCTACTGGGGGCTGGCTACAGGTTCCCCACCCCCCATCAGGCTGCCTCGGGACTATTCACTATCCTCCTTTTGACTGCCTCCCCATGCAGTGCAGTACCCCGGAACATAGGTCGTGGCCCCTCTCTGCTGTGCTAGCCAAAGAGGCACCAACCAGGGCAGATATGGCAGATTCTCTCACAGCACCAATGAGGGCAATGAGGGCTCAGGACAACCGGGCCCTGTTACGTCTTCCCCACAGAGTTAAGAAGAAGACAAAAAGTTCTCTGCTTGATGCCATGGTAGGAAAACTGGGCTAGGCTTGAGTGGGCAGCAAATAGCCCATCTTGGGTCGCCAGGCCTCTGCACGGTTCCCAACAGCCCAACCGGCACAGACAACGGGCAGTGTGCATGGCTCTGTGAAAAGGAACAATAGCAGCAATGGCCAGAAGTACCAGGAAGCTGGCTACGCAGCTGGTGATGGGGCACAGACCACAGTGCTGGGCTGGAGGTGGGGGGACTGTCTCAGTGTCTGGACTGAGACATCTCACCACATCACAGCTCTTCTTCCTTCCTAGCAAGGGCAGGAAGCGCAGCCAGCATTTCCCAAAGGCCCCGGCGGCACTCAGAATTAAGCCACCTGCCTTCTGCCTCGTTATTTGTAAGACACAGGATATGGGGGCAAGCTTTGGAAGCCAAAGGGCTGTCTGAAGCCGGCTCTCCTACTTAACTAGTAGCCCAATCTTGCAGAAGTACCCCCTCTGTGGTTTCTTAAGGAAAGGCAAAACCGCCTTGGCAAGATGAAGTAAGGGAAATCACAAGAGGCTGAACACGGCACCTGCGGGGTGTTAAGTGCACAGTACCACTTTAATTAGCAGAAATAATAATTAAACACGAGCTACAGACCCAGTCATTTCACTTGCATGCCCTTAGGTACTGGGCTCATGAAATGCCCTTACCTGTATCTAGAAGTTCACTGCAGAGCAGCCCTGACCCCAGTCTCCCCTTTGGAAGGAGAAGGAAAGCTCGGGGTGCAGGTTGACTTAATGTTCCACTGCTGGTAAGACTCTCATTTCCACGTCCAGGAGAAGACAAGAAGGAAGTTAACAGAATTGGCCAACTTCATTTTCTCCCCTCAGTATTCTTAACATGAGCAGCAATGGCAGAAAGTACCAGATAAAATACACTCGTTCAGACACTCTGCTTTGCCTCTGAGTTCAACTCCAAACATGCTGGGATTCACGTATGATCATAAGTAGCCCATTATTCCCAGTGATCTGGCCACAGCCAGAAGGCCTATCTGGTCTACAGCCATATGGAACAGGAGTGCAGAGGAAGGCAGGCAAGTGTGGAGGAGGCCGGTGCTGGCCAGGGAAACAGAGATGGACGTGTACACAAGACAACGTGATAGTCCATGTTCTCTCTGCACTGAATAACCTGGGGCTGGGGTACAGTTGGGAGAAGAGCAGCAGCCAAGGACTGGAACTTACTGTGCTCAGTTGTGGGGTCACAGGACTACTTCTCCTTCCTGAAGCAGCTGTTCTGACTGGCATCACTTCCGGCTCCTCCCGCCTCTCTGTCAGTGCCCCTCTTCCCACGAAAGCCTCTGTCCCGAGCCTAGGGGAGGACACCAGAGTGGCCGGCAGGCAGGAGGGCCCTGCAAGTGTGGGAGGCTCCAGAACCTCAGCCAGGAGCTGTGGGCAAGTGTGTGAGGCGAGCACGCATGCTTGCACACTGGCAAGGGCGCTGTGAGCCTGAGGCTGTGGGCCGGCCTGCCAAGGGCCTACAGAACAAGATCAGTGCTGACTGGGGAGAGCCGGCAAACCAGGAAGGGCTGCCTGTTGGTCTAGGAGTCACTGTGTGACAGCTCTGGGAGGTGGCGTGATTGTGTCCTTCTACAGAGACCCTCAGAACAGCCTACAGAACCTCTCCTAAGGTGCAGAAGCAGCGCTCCCCTGGTGAAAACCTTGCTAGGAGTCTCTTAGAGGACCCAGCAGCGCCTGGCTGGCACCTGCCTACCTCCCAACTTGGCTTCCCTCATTCGCTTCCCCTTCCTTGGCCTCTGCTTCACCATACTCCAAATAGGACTGGAGGGGGCTCATCCATAAACTCAATACAATCAATCAAAAAATTTACAATAAAAACAAACCAAGAAACAAATACGGAAAACCAGGGTCAGAGACCACCAGGTGGTCAGAAGAGAAAGGAAAGGCCTTCTGAAGCTTAGCTTAGGGCAGGTACACACTCTGCTGGTCCGCAGTTGCCCGCAGGCCAGACTACAAAGGGAGATCTTGGCTAGGCACACAGCTTGGTGACAGCTGCGACTTTAAAGGCCACGCCACTGTCGGAGGTTAGGCTTGATCTATCACCTGGCTAAGAGCGAGACAGCAATCAGCCTGCTTGTCCTTGTCTGTCAGAAGTGCCGCGGCAGCTGTTCAAACGGCTTTTTATGACAAGGTCAGTCATATCCCATAAGCAGACAGTGAGGCGGGCTGTGCGTTTATTTCATAACTAATCTCCAGGCACTACTGCTCTGCTTTAGCATTTCATGGGAAAATGAAATACTTGACACAAAAATGATAGGGAAGAGACAGGGGAAGATCCACTAGGCATCCTCACTGAGCTCTGAGGGGGGACCGCTCCCCAGGAAGGTACTGGATCTGCTTCCAGGGCAGAGCGGAGATAGGGATTCTGAGCTAAGGTGAGCTGGGGAACCCCAACACCCACTCCAGGCAGGAGGCAGAAAGAACAGCAGGGCATGGAGTTAAATAGGCCCATCTGTCCCTCTTACCAGCCACAGTGTCAGACGAGGCACTAACAGGACCTTGACTCCCCATAGTACTTGCGTTCACCTCTGTGTACTGAGTTCAATCCCAGCAGCCTTGATGGCGGCAAAGTCCAGGACGTGGGAATGACTGCCATTGGTGTCTGACAGCCTAAGCACGGGTTGTCAAGTGTCCGGTAGGACTGGAGCCGGCAATGTCACCAACCTTGCCACAGAAAAAAACATCCCCATCTTTGGTCCTTGCCTTGGTTTCTCCAATGAGGAAACACTAGGAGCATTTCATGGGGCTGCAGACAGGATGGTATACAGTCCTAAGGACTCAGAGGCTGCATCCTTCAAACACCATCAAAATCTGATAAAACATGGCTGGGAGATGGCTCCATCAGTCAAGTACTTGCTTTGTAAGCAAGAAGACCTGAGGTCAGGGGGGATCTGGGGCTCGCTGGCCACCCTCTGTAGCCAAACTGGTGCTCTCTGGCTCAGAGAGAGAGATGTCTAAAGAGTAAGGCAGAGCAACAGAGGAAGACACCCAACAACAACCTCTGGCCTGTACATGCACTCTTAGATAACGTGTGTGTGTGTGTGTGTGTGTGTGTGTGTGTGTGTGTGTGTGTGTGTGTGTGTGTGTGTAAGCCAAGGTTTCATGCAACTCAGGTTGGTCTCCAACTTACTATGCAGCTGAGGAAGGCCTTGAATTTCTGCCCTTGAATCTCCTCCAGAGTGCTGAGATTACAGTTGTGCACCACCACCCCTGGTTTATGGGATCCTGGGGATGAAGCCCAGGGCTTTATGCATGCTAGACAAACACTATCAACTGAGCCATATATATCCCCAACTTTCCTTAATGAAGACTCTGAACACTGTGCTAGTGATTGCCCTACCAGCCCGCCATCTCACCACCTGGTATGTGCTAAGGGGTAGGCAGAGAACACCCAGCTGCCCCAGGGGCTTCAGTTAAGCATGGCGAGATCTGATACCACTAACTCCAACTGCCATCCCCCATTCGTCCATCTGTCCTTTATCATCTGCACTTATCACCCATCTATCATCCACTTTTCATTCATCTATCCATCCTTTCATCCATTTATCATCCATCCATCTGTCCGTCCATCCATCCACCCATCATCATCTACCCATTTACCCATACATCCATACAGTCTCCATCCATTTGTCTGGACCCAGTCCTTCACCTCATCTCAATGGTTCTTAACTTGTGCAGCCCAGCTTGACCCTGTAACTGCACAGCAGGTCTGAGCACAACCAGAAGTTCGCCATCTGGGCTGTTGGTATCTTGCCTGCCAGCTTCAGGGACTCTGTGGGGCTCTTTCCATCTGTAGCAGCCCTCCCTCCAGGAGGGCCTTGTTAACCCTTTGTTGTTATCCTGTCACACAGGCATCACTGTGGAATGTGGTGCCTGCGCTCTGCCAGCATTACTAAGCTGAGAATCTGTTTGCCCACGGCCAGCTGTCGAGGGAAATTGGGACTAGCTGGCAAATACCACTCGTGTAGCTGTGGAATTCATTGTTATTTAATAAAATCTGAGGTATAAAAAGTTGCTTACCTGTTTCTGGCTTGTAGGATTTATAGGCTGTGCCAGCAAGCCTGGCTTAGAAAGATACTGGTTTGGACCTGAGGATGTCTGGATCTGAGGACGTGGACCCTGGACTCTGGCTGCACACTCTTCCTTCCTCCCTAGCTCTCTGACTTCCTAGTGAGCACTTCTCAGACTTCATTTGGGGGTCTTAACAACTGATTTATCTTTCTTTTTAGAACTTCTTATTTTTTTTATGTGTCTGTATGTGTGTGCAGATGCTTTCAGGAGGCCAGAAATGGGAGTCCTGTTCCCTGAAGTTTCATTTACAGGTAGTTCCGAACACCTGACATGGGCTAGGAACTGCACTCTGAAAGAACAGTAAGTGCTTTTAAGCACTGTGCCATCTACCTCTCCAGCCCTCATCTCCAGAACTATAGTCTATACCCCACTGGACCACAGCCTCAGACCACCCCCACTGTCTGCCTCTCTTTCTTATCTTATTATGGTAGCAGTTGGTCCTTCTGTGACAATCTTTTCATTCTTGCTTTTTAAAACTGAGCCCAACTCAGTGGTTAAGAGCACTGGCTAAACAGGGCAGAGGTGGTGCATGCTCTTAATCCCAGCGCTCAGGAGGCAGAGGCAGGAGGATCTCTGAGTTCAAGGCCAACCTGGTCTACAGAGCAAGTTCCAAGACAGCCAGGGCTACACAGAGAATCCCTGTTTTGAACCGCCCTGCTCCAAAAAGTACACTATTTTTTCCAGAGGTCTTCATTGTGATTCCCAGCACCCACAGAACAGCTTACAACCATCCGTATGTAACTCCAGTCCCCAGGGATCTGGTGCTCTCTTCATGTGCCTTCTACCATGCAGGCACATGGTAGGCACATTTGGCAAACACACACAATATTTATTTATTTCTTTTTATTTATTTATTTTGGGGGGCTGTTTTGAGACAGGATTTCTCTGTGTAACAGCCCTGGCTGTCCTGGAACTTACACTATAGACCAGGCTGGCCTCGAACTCACAGAGATCTGCCTGCCTCTCCTTCCCGAGTACTGGGATTTAAAGACATGTGCACCACCTGGCACAATTAAAAAAAAATCAGAAACAAAAACCTGAGCCCAAGCCATACAACATGGGTCAGAATCTCTTCTACATAAGATGTAGGTGCCACATCTGGTTTGCTCTCCAGGTGTTTGGGTTGGCTGTCCCTCAGAGACAGACTTTTACTGTCTAGTGACCTGCATCCCATAGTGACTGAGACCTAAAGCCCCTGAGCAGTAGTAGTCTTTCCTTTGTGTTCTTCCAGGCCACAGAGGACTAGAACCTTCTGTCACAAGGTGGTTTGGGTTGTGGCACAGTTTGGTCATCTTTGGCCACACAATTGGGGACGATACTGCTGAGGTTTGCACGGTCTGTTGCCCTAAAGCTGTTCTGGCCAATGTTCCTTGAAGAAAATACTGAGCCCATATGTTAAGCTCTAGATAATAAATATTCAAAAATCACTCGTGTTTGAATAGTCTTTCCAAACCTTGCGTTTTACTGATTGCCTTGTGAATCTGCAATGTTGACAGTCCTGGGAGAATCCCCTGCACTGAGTCGAGCTATGTCACACACTTCTGATTCAAGAGTGTCACTCACTTGCAGCTGCTTGGCACTCTGGTTCACTGTGGGGCGTGCATGCGTGCGTGTGTGTATGTGTGTGCACGCACGTGTGTGCGTGCACATGTCACTGTAGAGGAGAAGTTGACACCCTTCGTGTTGGGCTGTGCTTTTAGCTGTGGTTCTGCCGAGCTTGTCTGAGTATTCATTTTCTCAATCAAGATGAATTTTAATTGGTTTTGAAATCAGGTCTGTTTACTCTTTATAAATGTGTGGATTTTTTTTTCTTCTCATCAGCAGATGAAAAGGACTCAAACCAGCTGTGTCACACAGACAAACCATTTCAAGGTTAAGGGCAGAGCTTTCAGATGCAGGGGAAGGTCAGCATGCAGGGTGCCCTGAACTACACCCTAGTAGCCCCTCCAGCAGAGTCAGGCTTCCATCAAGATACACATATGTACATTTAAATCTTATTGTTACAGGTTGGAGAGATGTCTCCATGGTTAAGAGCACTGGCTGCTCTGTCAGAGGACCTGGGTTTGATCTGCAGCAGCCATATGGTGGCTCACAACCATCTGTAAGTCTCCTTCCAGGGATCGGATGTCACCTTCCAACATCCAGGGACATCAGGCACCCATGTGGTACACAGCCATACATACAGACAAACACCCTTACACATATATCTTTTAAACATTGGGGATGCACATGTGCCACAGCCAGCCTGGAGAGGTCGAAGGAGAACTTTTCTGGGTTCTGGGGTCAGCCTTTACCTCCTGAGCCATCTTTCAATCATTCATACACACACACACACACACACACACACACACACACACACACACACACACACACACAATACATACTGAATGTATCTGAACACACATGGATGTAAGGTTTATACAGATACATAGGTTCATTAGTTGAAACTTACTTTCCTTGCTGTTACAGTGAACTTCACAGAGCTCTCTCTCTCTCTCTCTCTCTCTCTCTCTCTCTCTCTCTATCTCTATCTCTATCTCTATCTATCTCTCTCTCCAGGGTCTCATTCTGTACCTCTAGCTGGCTTGGCATCTTCGGTGCTTCTCCTGTCTCTGAGTGCTGGCACATAGGTGTGACACGCAGTTCTCAACTCCCCTATAGCAGGTCTGGTTGGATTTGGTCACAGGTGGAATCACATACAAAGCTTACAGGGCACTCACTGAGCATGGGGCGCTGGGTGGACCATCACAGATGGGGTTCTGCCCTGCCTCCAGGCCTTTGGCTACAGACTGGGACAGCTGAGGCAATCAGCCTCGTGGACTGAGCCGCTCTGGGGTCCTCAGCCTGTCCAGTGTGAGACAGCCTGTATGTACCATGTAAGCCAATCTAGTGACTCCCATGTCAATGTATATCTATGTTATTGGTTCCGGCTTCTCTAGAGAACCCCAGCTAATGCACCAGGGAAGGGCTCGACGTTGAGCCACACCACAGCCCTTGCATTCAGTTTTGGAGAGTCTCTTCAGCTCCATGAGGCGGACCAGGAAAAGAGGCTTGTTTGGGGTCCTCTTTCCCCAGATTAATCCTGCTTGTCATGTGTTCCTAGTTCTAACCTTTGGGATAAAAACATGGTTAGTTTTTGTGACATGGGAAACTGAAATGAACCCCTTTTCTGTCTTCATGAGTAATTTCTCTGTATACAGCCCGTGAGATCGTCCGTGTCCGTGACTGTGTTCAGGATTCCATAATGAAGATGAATGTTGTACCAGACTGGCCCTAGCAGGTCCTGCCCTAGCCTCTCTTCCAGTGTCCCCCAGTGATGGCCTCCCGGGGTGCTTTGGTTGCCTGATCTCCTGCAGCAGAGATCAAGCTCACACCCCTCAATTCTCACCACCCCTCAATTCTCCCACAACCATTCATCATCCCTCCTTTCCCCAAAACACTGTTCTCAAGTTAGGTAGGAGCATGAGCAGAGCCTTTTATTTTACGGACAGGTGATACCGTGTGGCAGGTGAAGGGCAAAACAAACTCAGACTGAGATGTGGCTGGTTCACAGGCCTGGCGTTTGTCTGTCTACCCACATATAAGGCATTTGCATTCTCAGCTTCCTTATTGGTGGAGAGACTTCTGGGGATTAGAGAGACACAGTTAAAGGAGCTTGCTCATCTATCCTCTGGTAAAAGCCAGGAGAAGTCTCTTTTCAGGATTGCCATGGAAGACTAGGTGCCAAGTTATTCACACTGTGCTCATCTATAAAATATTTAGGAGCACGAAGTGCGTTCGTGACTTCATTTGCCTGGTTTGCAAAAGGAAAACTCAGGGGGCTTGCTGCTAAATGCAAATGCACGCTGTCTCCTTGTGCCAACGCTTCTAGAGTCATTTGGATGAAAGGCTGTTGGTCTCCGCAGCTGGTGAGAAGTGCCCCCCCCAAGGCTCACGCTTGGTGGGGGAGAGTGTTGAGGCCCTTTGAAGATTCCAGGCTGGCTTGGTTATCTTTTCATGCTCTTAGCCTTTACAGTGAAAATCACAGATGACTCTCCTGCCAAATCACTAAATTAGCAAACTGATTAAATAACATGGCTCCAAACGCTGGTTCACAGAGTCTGATTACAGAAGGCTCCAGAACGCCACCCCGAAGTGCAGTTAAGACTGCTTCCACAGTGTAACCTGGGGAATCAAGCATTTTCTCCATCAGCAAATCCATTAGCCCTGACCGTCCCTTCTCGGCACACTTCTGGTGCTCCCAAAATTGCTTGGAGGTTTAAAGGTAAGCAATGCAAACACCTCAGGGTCTTGGATTCCCCCACTCAAGGCTCCTTCCCTCTCCCCGGATCTTCGAAAAACTGTTTAAGGTTGTTTTTTTTTTTTTTTTTTTTTTTGGAAGATATCAACTTTTTGGTCATAGGAAAAGGAAACAAGACGAACTTCACAGGTTTTAAAACCTAAAGCACTCGTAGTGTGATGGGGTGTGATGGTTTGAGTGTGAGACCTCCCTCACTGGCTCATATGTGTGCACACTTGGCCCCCAGCTTGTGGCCCTGTATGGGGAGTTGTGGAACCTTTTGAGGAGCAGATTCGAGCTGGTGGAAATGGCTTACTGGGGGCAGGTTTGTGCAGATTTCCAGGTCTTGTCTAGCTCTTTGTTTTCTAGTTGGCTACAGTGATGGGATCTTATGTTGTCTCCAATATGGACAGAGCATCCTCCCTGCCATCGTAGACTGAAATCCCCTGGAATGGTGAGCCTTAACAAGACCCCCCCCCCGCCAAAGCTGTATCTGTTGGCATTTTGTTGCAGCAATAAGAAAGGTGGGTGACTGATGAACCAGACACGTAGTAAGAAAAAAGTCCAAATGTGAGGGCAGCGAACCACAGCTGTGCTGAGCTGGAGCGTGTGTGTGTGTGTGTGCGTGTGTGTGTGTAAAAACTAATATGGCATGGCAGGGCACACCTGCATGATTTCTCCCTTCAGTATATACACCTGTGAGATTCTTGATTGCTCACTAGTGCCCATCCAGGTAACCAACCACCTTAGCAGAGAATGGAATCTGCCGGCTGTGAACTGGTAGTGAGGGTGTTGCTGCAGATGACACTTTTGTGTGTACCTGGTTTCTTGTCATCTGTCGTGGTGTAGATGTGGCCTTGATGGAGGATGTATGGTTCTGAGGGTGGGCTCCACTCTTCCGTAAGTCGCCATGGACCTGGTGTTTTATCACAGCAATAGAAAAGTAACTAAGACGCACTCTCACTGAGCTCCGCCCAGCCCTGACACGGTGCATTCGGTCAGTAAGACTGCATGGTCTGCAAACCCTGGCTGGCTGTTCATCCTCCCCGCCCCCATCTCTAATCACTGTTTCTGTTTGGAGCCAGGTGGAGTGGTGCTGGGTTTGTCACTTGTCACGTTGCCATCCCGGGGTTCCTGTTCTTACAGCATGGCTCTCATCAGGTCCCAGAGGGACCATATCAGACCCTGGGCCACCTGCATGCATTGCCCTGTGACTCTAGGTGAATGGGGAAGGTGACAGGAATGGAGGTAACTGAGGTTGGCAGAGACTATGCAGCATGGAGCCCAGTTTAGGACCTGGGGCCTGTGCACTAGGAGCTCTTATAGTGTGTATTCCTGTCCTTCGCTCAGCTTATAAGGACCCAGCATCTCTGGAAGCCACAGATCAAAAGCTAGTCAAGTGGCTTCTATGACAGGAGCAGCTGTGCCTAACCCGATTTTCCTAATTATCCTCTAAATGGGATGCATCCTCCGAGTCAAGGAGGCTATGTGCACTGCATACTAAGAGGCAGAGGATTGTGTCTGCGGAGATGGGAGCGAGGTGCTTATTTCTGCATCCATTTAGGTGCTTTCTTTGGAATAGATTAGTGTTTATGTTTGCTGAAGTCTGGCATTTTGGAAAGTCTTGCTTAAGCCACAGCAGAGAGGCAAGCCAGCCAGGAGGGAGAGCTTGGGGGGGGGGCGCGGGGAGGTAGGCCAACATTTTCTCTTTCTCTCTATAAAGAAAATGCAAATTAAACCATAGCCATCAAAGAAATGTGTGTGTGTGTGTGTGTGTGTGTGTGTGTGTGTGTGTGTGTGTGTATTTTTCTGGGTTCACTCATGGGTGGGACACATGTACGTATGTTGATGTGTATGTGGAAACCAGAGGTCAGACTTGGGTACCATTCCTCTGGACCTGTCCATCTTGTGTGTGCATTTACCTCTGCACACAACGCTCGATATGAATGTTTGGGACTGAACTCAGGTCCTCACGCTTGTGTAGCAAAGCCACCTCCTCAGCCTCTAAAGATGCCTTCAGTTGCTGCCAGTGACATTTATGGGATGAAAATCCGTTTTTAACCATTGCAGGAGTCTCAAATTGTCTTCCAAACTGCACTGACTAGGAAACTAATGGGATGAAAATCCATTTTTAACCATTGCAGGAGTCTCAAATCGTCTTCCAGACCGCACTGACTAGGAATCTACCTCATCTTGCAGCAAGTGGTGTGTGCAAAAATAGGGTGAGTGAGCAGCTCTCAGCCCAAGAGACTGCAAAAGGCGTCCCTCATCAGGGAAGGGTGCTATGAACTTCACCACGAAGCAAGTGTCACAGACACTGGATTTTGGTTTATGCAACTCAAATGCCTGGGACCCCTCTGTCCTGTATAGCCCATATAAGTTTCCCTGACAACAAACATCCCGTCTGTGGCTTCTCTTCTTGAAACATAGGAGCCCCTGTCAGGAGCTGGGAGCCTGCAACCTCTTCTTCATGATGTATGGTATTTTAGAAAGCAGGAATAGGGTCAGAGAGATGGCTCGGCAGTTCAGCGTATACACAGCTTGTCTTAGTTACTTTTCTATTGCTGTGAGAAAACACTCTGACCAAGGCAGCTTATAAAAGAAAACATATATCCAGGCAGTGGTGGCACATGCCTTTAATCCCAACGCCTGGGAGGCAGAGGCAGGCAGATCTCTGTGAGTTCGAGGCCAGCCTGGTCTACGAGGTGAGTTCTAGGGCAGCCACAGCTACACAGCCTATCTTGAAACATCATTAGGGATTATAGTTCAGAGGTTGAGGCCATGACCATCATGGTCATGGGAGCACAGCAGCAGGCAAACAGGAGCTGGAGCAGCAGCTGAGAGTTTACTTTTGATCAACACGCATAAGACACAGAGAGAGAGGGCTAACTGGAAGTGGTGTGGGGTTTTGAAATCTCAAAGCCAGATCCTGGTGACACACCTTCTCCAACAAGGCCACACTTCCTCATTATTCCCAAACAGTTCCAGCAACTGGAGTCCAAACATTCAAACACATGAGTCTCTGGTGGTTGTCCTCGTTTAAACTGACACACTGCTCTTGCAGAGGAGCTGAATTTGGGTCCTAGGACTCACACCAGCTATAACTCCAGCTCCAGAGAATCCGTGCTTTCTTCTGGCTTCTGGGCACCTGCGCTCGTGTGTGCAAACCCACACAGACATCACACATATACATAATTAAAAACAAAATAACTCTTTTTTTTAAAGGCAGGATTGGATTTGTCTCTATAGTATACAAATTAGAAATCTGAATACTTTATAAAGAAATTTGAGACTTCTGTGTGCTTGCTAGTCACTGATGAAATAGTCACCTAGCTTTTCAAGTCAGTGACCCCTCTGTGCCCAGGACAGCAGCTGATGCTTCAGTCTCCCACCTTGACTGTCCTGCATCCTACCAGGACCAAGACAGATCTTTTCAATTTTTTTTCTTGGTTCCCACGTCCCAGTTCCATCTCCCTTGCCCTATCCTGGTCAGTGATCTTCCATCTGGGGTGCATGGGGCCTCACAAAACTATGTGAATGTCTTGTGTGTGCTCCTCTAGTGGAATAGATTCTAAGAAACCACGGAAGCCAGAGCCATGACAGTCTGTTTCTAGTTCCCAAAGTCTCTGTCGTACTCAACTGTGTCCCCACCTCACAGGAGTATCAATAACTATAGTTGGGATCTGTCAGCGTTCTCCCTGCTTGTTAGTAACATCCAGATTCTCTCTTGAGAGGGAAATGCCTTCAAGACCCCTCTGGACCTTCCCGTCCCTAACCCTGGCATGCACTCTGCAAGGTTTGCCAGTCTCTGCAAGTTCTCTCTTCTCTGTCCACCTTCCGTCTGCCACACCCTTATCACGCACGTTAGTTATTTTCCTTGTTGCAAATGCAACTTAAGGGTTTAATGTGGCTTGCGGTTTGCAGGTACAGTCTGTCAACGTGGGGGCAGGCATGGTGGCAGGTGTGTGCGGCAGCTCTTCAAACTGCACAGTGAGGAAGCAGAGAGATGAATGCTGCTGCTCAGCTCTCTCTCCTTTGTATTAGTCAGGGTTCTCTAGAGCAGTGCTTCTCAACCCTCCTCATGCTGCGACCCTGTAATGCAGCCCCTCATGTTGTGGGGACCCCAACCATAAATTTATTTTCATTGTCGCTTCATAACTTTAATTTTGCTACCGTTATGAATCATAATGTAAATATCTGTGTTTTCTGATGGTGTTAGGCGGCCCCTGCTGAAGGGTCATTTGATCCCCAAAGGGGCCACCACCCACCATTGCTCTAGAGGAGCAAATGATAATATGTGTTTGTGTGTGTGTGTGTGTGTGTGTGTGTGCGCGCGCACGATTTCTTAGAGTGACTTATAGGCTCTGGTCCAGCTAGTCTAATGATGGCTGTCTACCAATGGAAAGTACAAGAATCTAGTACTTGCTCAGTGCATGAGGCTGGATGTCTCATCTGATTTTCAGTATTTGCCAGAATCCTGAAGAAGTGGACTTCTAATGCCAGTGACGGAATAGACTTGCCAGCAAGAACAAGGGAAGGCAGGAAAAGACGGAAAAAAAGCTTCCTTTCTCCATGTCCCTTATATAGGCCGTCAGCAGAAGAGGTGGCCCAGACTAAAGGTGAATCTTCCAACCGCAAAAGATCTAGATTTAGGGTGGTCCTTCCCACCTCAAATGATGTAATTAAGAAAAATCCTCCCCAGCTGTGCCCAGCCACTTAGGTTAGTTAATTCCAGAACAGCCATCACACCTTTTTTATTCAGTTTGAAGCCCAGCTCCTGGGATGGTGTTGCCCAGAGTAGGTAATTCCCTGGCTATGTCCAGAGGTTCGTTTCCAAGGTGGTCCCAGAGTTAGTCAAGTTGACAATCAAATTGACCATCGCATGGAGGCAGCGAGTTTGCATTTGTGAGATTTCCCTGATCCTGGGATCTAGAGGCTCCCCCGTGGTTAAGAGGGAAGCAGGCTCAGCACGGAGGAGCAGGTCAGGGAAGGCCAAATGGCCTGTGGTATCAGGAGGGTGGGAAGGTGCTACCAGGACTTGGACTGGGCGACAGATGACTGTCCCTGACTGTGAGTTTTCTTTCTCTCCTAGTGAAAGGGAGGTGATTCTTTGTCTCTGGAAACCATGCCTTCCTAACAACCCTCTTCCCCACTTCTTCTTAAATCCTTCTCCACCTACTCGAGTCCCCACGGTCCCCATTTCACCTTTGGCTTGTAACTCCATAGGAACTGGGCACCCCATTCTCCATGACAAACTCCAAGGCGAGGCCAGCTTGGCCACCTCTTCTGCCAATGTAAATTGTTAATATTCACTGAACTGAAGTCGCTCACCAGAGGGAGCGAGGCTCTGGAGCCTGCACAAAGGGAGAAGGAACCATCCCCAGCCCACCCCCACCCCAGGGAGCCACCCCTATCCCTACTATGCTATGATTAGGTGGGGCATCTTCACTCCAGCCCAGGTCCTGATAGCTCCTATCTCTGCTGCACCATGCACCCACCCTCCTCCTGCAACCACAGGCCATTTGGCTCTCCCTCTGCCTGTGCCTGCCTCGGCTCTCATGCTGCTTCTACCCCCAGAGTCCCTAGAAACCTTTTACTTTTCTCCTAGTAAACCTCCCTGCCTGGCCTCATCCCTGTTCATCATCTTCTGTTCCCAGGTCAGCGACAGTCAATTTGGTGCAACTCAAAACCTGGCCATGTTGTTAACCTAACATTTTTCCCTGGGCCTTTGTTCTTCCTTCAGGTGCCCTTCCTGATTCTTCCCTCGGGAGCTGGTAGGTGGCTCCCATGGAAGCCTTTGGCTGAGCTTGCCTTGGGGGAAGGGTCACTGCGTGTGAGGCCACTGTCCCACAAAGGCACCCACTACACCCCAAGCATCGACCCAATAAGGGATGCCCGGGATCCTGGCAGAGACTCAACAGCTGACTTTACACATTTGTGGGACTAATTGATTCTGGGCTCCAGCACGCTGAGGCCTGCACAAAAGGGGGTCGGTGGTGCCTGGCACCACGCGAAGGGTCCAGCTGCGTTGTGAGCGGGAGCTCAGGGGAGGCTCATTTGTAGCAGCGGGACCTCGAGGTCAGTAGGCAGGGGCGGGGAAGCCGCGGCCGCGCCCTCCTGGCCACTCCCCGGCCGGCGGTGGGTGGCGCGCACTCCCATATGTCTTCCGCGCCACCACGATCGCCCACCCCACGGGCCCCCAAGATGAAGAAGGACGAATCTTTCCTGGGCAAGCTGGGCGGCACACTGGCAAGGAAGAAAAAGACCAGGGAGGGTGAGTGCGCCCCCGTGTTCTCTTGGCGCCAGCCGGCTGCCAGCTCTGTCCCTCGGGTGTCCGCTCCCTATTCGCCCTGGCGGCGCCAATGCTAGGCTAGGCTGCACTGTCCGCAACCTCTGCGACAGGCCGGTCCCTGTCCCTGCGACCTTTGCAGAGCTGGCCCGTTAGTCCTGTTCTGGACACAGACCGAGCAGGCTATGGTTCCTGTGTCCACCCTTGTCGTGTGACAGTCTCGTCGCAGTGGTTGAACACATGCGTAATGAGAACGGACTGCTGACTGCTTGATGCCTGCACGCGTGGCTTAGTCCCTAAACTGGGACTCAGTGAAAGGGCACAAGATACACAGGCCAGGAGCCTGGGAAGCCTGGAACCAGGCCTTGAGCCCCCCCACCCCCGCCCCCAACCATACCCCTTGCGCAGAAAAGTAATTTGAGGACAACATCCTTTTACTTTTTAAACTTTTTTCTTTTTCTTTTTTCTTTTTTTTTTTTTTACTTTTTTAAACTTTTAAAAAACAGAATTTCAAGGGACACAACTTTTGCTCCCTGGTGCCTTAAGCATCCCGCAGTTCCTAGCCCTCCCCTTGCGAGACTTTCCGACCTCTATTGTTTTGGCCTGGAGGCTCCTGCCCTTGGGCTGAGGTTACTGGCGCTCACCAGGAATGGGAGGGGCTTGCTGAGAGAAAAGGCAGGTAGAGAGAAGCCCTAGGGCCAGACTTCCTGGGGATTAGCCGCCTTGGGTTCTTCTGTTAGGCTGCCCAGAGGGTCTCGTCCAGCTGCAGGAGGCAAGCTGACTCCTAGAATGCCTTTCTGGACCTTCAGGGATAAGATAGTCCCAGGAGGCTGACTAACAATCACCCCATGGGCCCAAAGGACAGGGTGATAAATTTACACTTAAAGGAGCCTTCAGGCCGTAAATTTTGGGCAGGCTCACTCTGGTCTTTCAAGGTATCTTGAAAGGCAAGGCATGTAGGGAGATGTAGAGCTTGTCTGGAAGTATGGTACTACTTACACTTTGACAGAACCCGTGAAGATCCTGTGGCTCCCACACCCTGCCCAGACTTGCCTCCCCAGGTCTTCCAACCCCACAGTGCCCTTTATCAAACTAGATTGTCTGGTTCCCTGAGGGCATGCAGACCTGGTCTTCACCCCCCCACCCCCCCAACCCAATGCAGACCCTCCAGGTTGACCTGCATTGCATTCTTTTCTATCCGGTCTCCTAAATGAAATGAGATGTACGGTTGTCTCCCTTGCCTGTCTGGTGTAGTATAATCATTGTGATCCAGCCTAGAAGTCTGTTCTCTTCATTTCACATGCCAGGACCACGATGGACCTTTGTTCATTCCACTGTCTGGTTTTTGTTTGTTTCTGAGTTGTGGTTATGTTATGTCACCAAGTCTGGACTCAAAGTCCTGGATTTAGGTGATCCTCCTGCCTCAGCCTCCCTGTATCGGGAACTGCAGCTATGTTGCTGCTCACTTGTGGCTTACCATCTCTGGGAATCTGATGTGATTTGGATACTGTCCAGACCTTCAAAAGTAGAGGGGAGGATCAATCCTTCAGGGCCCTGGGAACTGACGCCATAATGTGGAAGCCGATGGTAAGTCCCATGATCCTAAGCTGTAATTATCAGAGGGCCCAGGAACAGGTGGGGTGATGTTGGGAACCAAACCTAACAAAAAAATCTTTAATAGAAAAACCCGCATAGGCCGGGCGGTGGTGGCGCATGCCTTTAATCCCAGCACTCGGGAGGCAGATCTCTGTGAGTTCGAGGCCAGCCTGGTCTACAAAAGCAAGTTCCAGGACAGGTTCCAAAACTACAAGAGAAACCCTGTCTCGAAAAACCCGCATAAGGGTGTGAATGGTTACAGTTTCGGTGTGTTCTATGTGTGTGCACATACATGTACAGGCTGGAGGTCATGCTGGGTATCTTCCTCAATGTTCCTCATTATCTATCTATCATCTGTAAGTCCGTCCATCTCTCTCTCTATTTCTGTCTGTCTGTCTATCTACCCTGGCTAGCCTAGAACTTGTATAGACCAGCCTGGCTTGAAACAAGACCAACCTGGTCTTGCCTTCTGAGTGCTGGGATTAAAGGCATGCGCTACTATGCTTGGTTCCATCTTGTTTTTTGAGGCAAGGTCTCTCACTGAACCTGGAGCTCTTTGATTTGGACCAGCAAACCCCAAGGTCCTCTGTCTTTACCTCCTCTGGCTTGAGATTACAGGTGAGCAACACTTGGCTTTTGACTTTTTAAAAACCATCAGTACTGGGGATGGAAGTCTGGCCTTCCCGCAAGCGAGCACTTTGCCGACTGAGCTGCCTTCCCTACCTGTTACAACTTTTCTGAGGTGGTACTTAACACTATTGGAACATGAAGGATGCACAAGTCAAATAATGAGCTGGCCTCAGTTTCCGATCCTAAGTGCTTCTCTGCTTGCTTGTATGAGACCATATGTGTTCAGAAGACAGAGGACCAGTCTGGCCCAGTTTAAATGCACCCAGAACCCTAGCAGCACCTCCCTCTGCCTGCCGCTTCTGCTGGAGTTGCCATCCTGATGAGTTAGCTGGGCCCTCTGCCTCGGTTCTCAAGGTTGGAATATCTTTCCCCCTTATAACCAGAAAGCCACAAACCCCAACTGGTTTCTGAGGCAGGAATGGAGGGAAAGACCAGCCTTGGAAAGGCTGAATGGCTTCCATGTAGTCCTCTGGGGAGTGGAGAAGGAATGGGGGGCCAGTGTGAAGACTGTGTAATGAGGTCTTGAATAATTGAGCGTTGAGAACTGCCAGTATTTCTGCAGACCTGTTGCCTTGGCAACTGGCCCTCCTGACTGCTCTTAGCCTTGACTTTGGGCCGTGGGAGCTTATGCATGGATGCCTGCTAGGGAATGACCGGGGGAGGGCATGGGGGCTTTCCAGCCTGACAGCCAAACACTGTTTCTTCTCTTTCATCAGAACAACCTGGGTGGACTCTGGACATTTCCTGAGTTGAGGACCTCAGAAGTAGGGAGGGGATGGCTGGCGAAGTTCAAGGTTCGGGGACATATGTACATTTAACTCCACCCGGCCTGGCAGAGTAGCAAAGAGGGGACAAATGTTCTGTCACGTTCTAGGAGATAGGGGTAGGAGGTGGGGCTTGCTAGGGTGCCCAGCACAGGAAATGTCTAAGAATGAGCAGGGCGTGATTCAGTCCAGTGGAGGCACTATAGTTTCATGGGGTGGCCTGGTCACAAAAGGGAAGTGTGACTAACTGTGCACATTGGAAAACGGAAGGGAACGCCTACAACACTCAGGCTTCCCCATGGGGGACCTGAGTCTGTGCCCTGAGAGGTCAGGAGGCAGCTTACAACCTCTGGAGATCAGGGTATAGCGGAGGGTAGGTACTGAAGAAAGATGTCCCACACAGGGTCCCCTGTGACTGCCGGAGGGAAGGCCCAGAGGTCCAAGGATGGAGCCGGGACGGCAACTGCAGCTGTTTAGATCCTAGACACAGCTGTCCTCAAGTGATAAGGGACGACTTAAGGTCCAACTGTCCAAGAGGCCTTTCTGCTTCTGGGACAGTCATCTAACGGCTCCCTAGGGACCAGTGTTGGGGTTTCTCAGAGAGCCCGGGGCCACCAGACCGTGAGTAGAGTAGACAAGAGGTTTCTTGTCCCCAGCTGCCTTAAGACACACATATGTAATGTATGACACATTAATACTTTACAGTTAGACAATCTATCATCTATCAACTCTCTACTCTATCAATTATCTATATTATCTGTCAATCTGTATCAGGCAACTATCTGTCTGTCTGTCTGTTTGCATGCATTTTTGATTCCTAGAAGAATGGAGTGAATACTGGAGTGTGCACCCCACCCCCACATCCCCCTCAATTCTTCCAGGCAGTGTAAAACTTCATCTCAGACCTAAACCAACTTAAGTTTCTGTCTCGAAGCCCATAGTTGACAGTGAGGCCGCTCTCATCCTGAATGCTGGGACAGTGTGGAATGAAGGATCCCTGCTGCCTGGTTATCTGACAATGCCACTGTCCCAAGACCCTTTCCTCTCTGCACTGCTTGTCTGACCCTCCCTTCCCCAAGGCCCCTAAATTCTTGATTTTTTTTTTCTAAACAACCTCCATGTTTTGTCTTTCCTAGAATCATGAGTGGAATCCAAGTGCATGAGGCTTTTCAAGGCTCCCTTCACTCACTCACAGCTAAGTTTCCTTCGTATGGCCATTGGGCCACTGTGCGGGGCTCCCATGGTGCTGAAAATCCAACCCTCTGCCTTGCGCATGCTGGACGAGTGGGTGAGCATTCCACCCACTGAGCTGCGGCCCCAGCCACACACTTCTGAAATTACTCAGTGCCATGAAAGAAGAAAGGAAATATGACCAAATTCTTCCACATCCCAGTGGGTCCCAGTAGGAGAAAAGGAGGGGAAGCCATTGTTCCCTGAGGCCCAGACCCTAGAGGGAGCATTGCTCCTAGACCCGAATACATCAGGAAGCAGGTGACAGACAGCTGGCTGTATACTGAGGACCTCAGGAGCCAACCTGGCTCAGGTCCCGTACTTAGGGTACCAAGGCCTGGTCAGAGAGGGGTGATTAGATGTAGAGATCCTGGGGATACACTGCTAGATTTGAGGGGTTGGGATTCCAGCTGGAGCTGGTGGCCTAGTCTAGTTTGCTTCTCTGTTACTGTGTCAAAACCCTGACCAAAAGCATCTTGAGGGAGGAAAGGGTTTATTTGGCTTATACGTCCTGGTCACGGTGCATCATTGATGGAAGCTGGGGCAGGAACTAAAGCAGGAGCCACAGAGGAGCTTCGCTTATTGGCTCATTTGCTGTCTCTTGGTCAGCTAGCTCACACAGAGCCCTAGCCCTCCTATGTCAATCATCCATCCAGACCTTTCTCTCACAGACAGGGCCACGGGTCAGTCTGACAGAGGCAGTTCTTCAATGAAGGTTCCCTCTTCCCAGGCTGTGTCAGCTTGACAATGAAACCTAACCAGGACATAATTTTCCAATGAGAACAAACAAACAAACAAAAAAAAACCCTGTAAATTAGCTAGAGGAAGGGGAATGTCCTCAGAGAAGACCCCTCAACCAGGCGCTTCTGGGGAAGTCACAGGGGGCCGCCTTGTGACTGGGCTGTGGTATGGCATGTGGGGCCATGGTCAGCCACAGAAGGAGGTTCTGGGGTTTAGCAAGAGTGACCGACCGACCTATCTGGGTGACATTCATTAAAGGCCCTGCAGGCCGCAGTGTGGAGTGGACAGGAGGAAGCTGGTATGGGCATGGACGTGGGTGGAGTCTCACAGCCTCAGTGGGGTAGGAAGAAAGGTGGGAGCAGGTGGATGTCAGCAGGTAAGGAATAGGGGTGTGTATGCTGTGCTTTCTAGAATGTTCTAGTGGAAAGAGGAACAAAGAGCTGTTAGGCTCTAGAGACCCTGCCAATGAAGAGAAACTGGTCCACAGAGCCTTTCTACAAACCCAGACCTGGGTACTGGGGATGGAAGCCAAGGCTGTGAACATGCCAAGCTTTCGAGGTACCACGGAGCCAATCCCCATCCCTTTGCTTCCCTACATAGTAAGCAGGTCATCTTGCTGGGAAGGAGGCAGCTCCTGGTCCAGGAAGAAAGGTCCAGTTTGGTGGTCTGGGCTCTCAGCTCCTGTGTCCTCAGTCACTCTCCAGCCTCCCCTTCTCTGAGCTGAGGTCCCCCAGTATGCAGCCAGCTGTCTGTCACCTGTTTCTCTGATGCTGCCAGATCCAGGAGCAACACTTCCCCTGGGACTTGGAGAATCTCTCTGAGAGGACATGCGGGGCTTTCATGGGAGCTACATGTGGCCTCATCAGGTTTCTCGTTATTGTTTTTCTGATCATAAAATTAAGTCCAGGTCTTCCTCCAAGGGTTCTCATGCGTTCCATGGTCCCCGGGCGTGCCTCCATCTGTAGCGGGTGTTTTTCTTGGCGGCTTCCTGAGATCTCTTGGGAACCAGCTTCCGCAGAGCAAGAGGTGCCTCTTGGCCCTGAGAACGATGCCTCTTTCGGTCTCTACCTTTCTAAGCTAAGCCTTCTCTTCTCTTCTAACACCGTGAGTCTCCCACAGTGCAGTCATGGTTTCTTCAGAAGGACCGGGTCAACCATCCACCCAGCCCAACGAGCCTTAGAGGCACTCTGCCTTTCAGTTCTCATCCCACCTCTGTGGAATTAGTGTTTGCCGAACACTCCGAAGCCGCTCACCCCATCGCTCCCATCCAGTCCTCAGAATAATTAAGGGATGTTTAGACAGTGTAAGTGGGCCAACACCTGCCGTGCTGGTTCTAAAGTGCTCTTTTGATTGATTCCACCTGGCCGTGGCTGCCCGAGGTCAGCTCCCTGTACCTAGCTATTTTCTTCTCGGCAAATGCGTGATTCATCACAGAAAAATGCACTCGAAGAAGACAGTTTCTTCTCTTTGCATTGGCTGTGGGCTTCGCTTTTTAGGAAAGTAAACGCCTAATGAGCACATTTGGGCTGGAAAACATCCCAGTTGTATAAAGTGGAATATAAACTCAACTTGGCTTAATGGTGTTAATCTTGTCTATGCTAATGCCTGTTGGGGTAAGAGAGTGCAGACATGAGCAATCCATTGCAGGCTTCTGCATCATTAATTCTTAGTAACACATATTCCAAAGCGGGACTTATGGTTAGGAGTAAGTACAGACTGAGGAAGGATTTGTGTCTAGAGCACGTAGCATCAGCCGTGGGCCACCAGCCCTGGCCAAGTGTGCTTGTTCCATGGTGACCCATACACCTGGCTGTGGGATCTTTCCTCCATGCTTACATCGTTGAATGGAGGCAGATGGATGTCGCTGTTGTGCAGCAGAGTTGGTTCTAGTTGGTCTGTAGTGATGCAGCTTGTTGGGCATCAAGGACAGTATTGTGGGGGTGCACAATACAGGTGCTTACCTCCTGGCTGGGTGACTTCATCTCTACCAGTCAGTGTCTGCCATCCTGAAGACAGAGCAGTATCTTCCATAGGATTTGAGGAAGGAGACGATAAGCCTTGTCAGCACAGGGTGACTGCTAAGTAGTGTCACTTAATGATGAATGCTGGCAAGTGACCCTTTTGGTCCCGTGGTAGAGCAAGGGGTTGAGTGGGTTTCCGCTTCTGAACAAACTTAGTTTTATTGCAGACTTCAGAGGGTGTGTCAGAGCCTGGGAGAAACGGGGCTGGGAACCAAGTGCTTCCCCACCTGTGTGAATAGCCTCGCTGGAACAGAAACCTTTTCTGGGGCTCCCACCTTTTCAGCAACTCTGGCTGCCCTATCCCGGTCCTTCAGAGCTCTACCTGGCAGCTGGCTGGATGCTGGGCACAGCTGAAGAAGTCTGCCTAGAGGAGTGCTGGCCCCTAACTTTGTTCTAGCTGCATTCCTGTTGCTCTGGTAAACACCCCGACAGACACAATACACGGATCCAGTCACAGCTGCAGGTTATGGCCGTCATTGCTGGGAAGTCAAGAAAGGGACCTGAAGCAGCTCTAGCCACACCCAGATAAAAGCAGAGAGAGAATGCTAGTGGGCTTAGTCCTCAGCCCTCAAAGACTCTGAGCCAGGGGATGGTACTGCCCACTCTTAGGCTGAGTCCTCCTACATCCATTAAGGCAACCAAGATTATTCCCTACAGTAGTGGTTCTCAGCCTTTGAATGCTGCAATCCTTTCATACAGTTCCTTACGTAGTGGCGACCTTTAACCGTGTAATTATTTCACTGCTACTTCATAACTGTAATTTTGCTACTGTTATGAATCATAATGTAATGCCTGTGTTTTCTGATGATCTTAGGTGACCCCTGTGAGAGGTTCTTTCAACCCCAAGGGGTCATGACCCACAGGTTGTAAAACACTGCCCTGCAGGCATAGAACGGTGCTGGTGCCGTGGTTAAGAGCACAGGATGCCTTTTCGGAGGACTGGGTTTGATTCTCTGCACTCTCATGGTAGCTCATAACCATCCGTAACACCAGTTCCAGAGGCTCTGACACCCTCTTCTGATATCTCTGGGCACCAGGCACACTTAATAACATGCAGGCACTCACTGCCCCCAAACACAGTCCCACACAGACACAGTCACAGGTCAACCTTATCTAGAGAATCCCTCACTGACAATCTAACCTGGCAGTTACAGTGTGTCAAGTTGATAGAGACAGCTGAACACATTGTCTCCAGCTGCGGTGACCCTGAAGCCCTCCCACAGGAGCCTTTGCTCTGCCCCTGTGGTCTGTGCTGCAGGCAGCAAGCTCACATAGCAGCAGATACTATGGAATCCTGTGCTGGGTCTTTCCAGTGGCTGTCAGCCCAGCCAGAAAGGCCAGGGAGCCTTAGCTGGCCACCATACAGTCATAGCCAAGAGCAGAAAAAGAATGAGTGCCAGCTGGGGGCTCTTTCTTAGACTTGTGTGTGTTGGTTGTTGAACACAGGGGTCTTCAAGCTTAAACCTTCTGAAATGCCAACCTTGACTTCGCTATTTGACCCTTCTTTGCTGGTCAACTGGCCCATATTCTGCACCCGGGCTTGGCCAGGCAACACTACCTTGGGAGTTTATTCTTTTTTAAAAAAGTGTCCCTCTTTATGCTTCTTCTGATTTAAAACTGCACACATCTCAAGAATCTAGGCTTTAATAGTAAGTTATCAACAAGTTAAAGAGGCTGCATAGATTTTTATATCTCCTAGTGCTTGTGTGCACCGTGTGTGTAAGTCAAGAGGTTTCTGGAAGCAGCTGTCTGGTTCAGTGACCCAGAGTTTCTTGCTCAACTGCTAAGGCTCGAGTTACTGCAGGGAGCTGTAACCCCCAGGCCTAGGCTTTGAATATTCGGATGGAGCAGCCTCCAAGCTCAGCCTATGTAGTGTAGGTGACTATTTTAGTATCAATGGGATTTGAAGGACATCTGCTATAAGCTTAATTTGTTGCTGTTCTCCTCCTCTTGCTCTTCTTTTTAAGTAACATCATCTTTCAAGGGAGGGATTATAGGGATCCATACTTGTAGTGTATGTATGTGTGTCTCTGTGTGTGCATTTATGTATGGATGTATGTGTGTGTGTCTCTGTGCATTTATGTATGGATGTGTGTGCATATGTGTGTCTGTGTGTGTGCATTTATGTATGGATGTGTGTATGTGTGTGAGTCTGTGTGTGCATTATGTATAGATGTGTGTCTCTGTGTGTGCATTTATGTATGGATGTGTGTATGTGTGTGTCTCTGTGTGTGCATTTATATATGGATGTGTGTGTCTCTGTGTGTGCATTTATGTATGGATGTGTGTGTATGTGTGTGTCTCTGTGTGTGAATTTATGAATGGATGTGTGTGTGTATGTGTGTGTCTCTGTGTGTTGTCAGGCTTGTTAGCAGTCGCCTCTACCTGCTGAGCTCCTCTCATTGGCCCTTCCTCCCTCCTTACCCTATTTCCTTTTGCTTCTTTTTTTTTCTTTCTTTTTTTTCACCACTGGGGATTGAACCCGGGACCTCTCACGTGCTAGGCAAGTGTCCTGCCACTGCACTGTCCCCAGGCTCACAGGTTCTTGTTGGAGGAGAGTGGGAGGGCAGTCAGAGAGAGAGCTGCTGAGGGAAGCCAGCTGAGGATTTGCAGTGCTGTGGGTGTGGGTGGGTGGGGCTGCAGGAGCTAGAACACCATGTGGAGCTTCTCCCAAGGGCTTCAGCCCTGATGACAGCTTGGGTTTAGACGTCTGGGACTCCAGGGTCACATGTCCATGTGGTTATAAGTCTTTATCTCTGATAATTTCTCAACACAGTCATTGGACACCAATGACTGCTGCCTGGATCTAGAGATGAGAGAGGGGGGAAAATGTTAGCCTTGGCCTCCTGCAGAGGGTCAGGGGGTCTTTATGTGTTTCCACAGCTTGTGGATTTTAACATAAGGCCTTGCGGGGTGGAGGGGGTCACATGAGCCACACAGGTGCCAACATCTTTCTGTTAGCGTGTCATCCTCAGTCAGCCCATTGCCACCCCTCCTGTCTTAGGGTTTCTATTGCTGTGAAGAGACACTATGACCACAGCAACTCTTAGAAAGAAAGCATTTAATTGGGGCTGGCTTATAGTTCAATGGTTAGTCTGTTAATGCCATGGTAAGAATCATGGTAGCAAGCCGGCAGACATGGTGCTGGAGGAGTATCTGAGAGTTCTACCTCTTGATCTGCAGGCAGCAGGAAAAGACTGTCACACTAGGCTTGGATTGTGCATCTGAGACCTCAAAGCCAGTTCCCAGGAACACTTCCTTCCAAAGGCCACGCTCCTAATAGTGCCTTTCCTTATGAGCCTATAGGGGGCATTCTCTTTCAATTCACCACACCTCCCTGCTCTGCCCATTGGACAGAGAAGAAATGACAGAAGAGAGGAAAAGGCTGGCCATTGGATGGAAGCAATAAAAATACAATGGGACCATCCAGCATGGCGCATTTGGGTAGCCCTTTCCGATGGGAAGGCTTGAATGAGGAGCCAGCCGGGACTGGAGCTGGGTGCCCAGGGCTCATGTCTGTCGTCTCTTTCCCAGGACAACTTGGTCCAGGTATGGGCTTCTGCAGAGATGAGGTGGGAATATGTACCTCTCATGGGAACAGCAAGGACACTTTCTAACTTCCGGTGTGACTGTCTGAAAGTCTTTTGCCAGGAGGAGAGTGTTGTCCTGAAATGTATGCAGGAGACATGTTATTAGTATAATGAGATTTTAATGATTTGAGATTTTGTTGGAGCAGCACACACAGAATTTTAATCTTATTGTATGCAGCTGCTGGTGTTTTTGTTTTATTTGTTTGCTTGGGCCTCATTGCAAGGATGCATTTCTACAATTATTTAGTTTTCTCTCATAGAAATTTGATTTTATACCACTCTTAGTGTTCTCGTTGAGAGACTCTTTTGGGAGAAGAAGAATATATACATATATTTTAAAAATTATATATTATACATAAATACCATATATAACTATATAATACATTAACCACAATGTAATTATATATTATAAATATATATTAATATCCTACAGTCAAATACTAATGTATAATATATAATTATATATGTTTGTATATTATATACATATAAGATAACATGCATATATATACCTATATATATAGTTTTTAAAGCTGGGAGCTGGCTCAATCAGAACTGAACATAGGGTTTCCATTTGTGTTGCTTATTCATAATAGCCATAGAATAGAAACAACCCCAGGGTCATTATCTCATAATGAGAGGGGAAAAGGTGGTATAGCCATGAAATGGAATAGTCTACAACAGTGGAAAGGGAAGAAACATCGGTATATGCTGCAACATGGGTGAATCTGGAACATGCTAGGAATCCATTGACAAAAGGACAAATATTAAGGGATGAAAAATCCAGAGTAGGCAAATTAATAGAGCCCAAAGGTAAACAAGCGGTCCTTGGAGGCTGGGGCTAGGGGATGAGTGCTATGGGTGCTTGGGGGTGAGGAAAATGTTTTTAAGTTGTTGTTGGTGGTGGTCACACATTCAGAATATTCTAAAAGTCGCTGACTCGTGTCCCTAAGTAGGGGTATTATGCAGAGTGTAAATCTGTCTTAGCTGAGCTAATAAAATGCAGACTGAGCAGAGACATGAAGTTCTGGCTTGCTAGCATCTTCCTCCAGGGGTGTGTGTGCGTGTGTGCGTGTGTGTGTGTGTGTGTGTGTGTGTGCGCGCGCATGCGCGCGCACCTGTTTGGGCACATGTGTTCTGAGGTCAACCTCAGGTGGTGTCCCTCAGGTGCCGTGCACTACTTTTAGAAACAGGGTCCCCCAGCTACTCAGTGATTGCACTAGGCTGGGCCAACAAATCATGTGATCCTCCTGTCTCCCCCCCCTTCACTCCTCCCTCCCCCACCTCCATCCCCCAGGCTGGGACAGCAGACTTGCCCTATGATGCCCCATGGCTGGAGTCTGGGGTTGGTGTTGTCCAGATGGTTGTATTCATTTGGTAAGAGATTCTGAGCACATGTGATCTCCACACTGGAATCTCAGAACAGGGAAACCCCAGATGCGATGTCCTCTTCCTGACCCTGTGTTGGTGGTCAGAACCCACAGACCCAGCACAGGATCAAATAAATGTCGACAGTGACTGCCACACTTTCCCGCTGCTGGGCTCTCTAGAGCCCATGATTGAGCCCCGCAAGGCCAGCACCAGACCCTGGGCTGCAGCTGCATCCCCAGCTTCCTTCCTTCCT